>JANRGW010037222.1:0-29089 GCA_024733675.1 Psilopsiagon aymara
TCCCCCCCCCCCCCCCCCCCCCTTTTTGTTTAATTAACTGCTTTAAAAACTTTCATGCTACCCTGGAGAAGTGCTTTGATTGAAAAAGTAACTTCTGGTCATCTGAAGTCTAATTTGAATTACTTACTTATAGGGACGATAACAACTGACCGTAATAGTTTAGGTGACAAAATGTTTTTTGTTTGTTTTTCTGTTCTAATTGCTGATCAGTTTTTGAAATGTCTGTCTTTGAGCTCATACTCACATATTTTGCTTTTTGCCCAATGACCTTTTGATCTCAAGCAAAAGTGACCTAAATGTGCTCTTGCACAAATAGGTAACAGAAAAAAGTAGGCGTTCGTATGTAAGGTTTCTTGACATATCAAAGAATTTTAGTGAGCATTGTGTTCTGGCCTTTTCAACCTGTTTTTTGTGGAAAGTCATGTGTATGAATAAGGGAGTACTGTGGAAAAAATGCTAATGTATCAGAAGTCCTAGTTAGGCTTGGTATTACTGTCATGGGCTCCAGCTTGAATTTCCCAGTTACAGTTCTGGAATGAGGAAATTTCAGTGTCTTTTTAATCAATAATTTTTACTGATCTTCAGAACCCCTTGGAGAAAAGTACACGTGTTTAGGATTGTTTCTGCTAAGTGGCTTCCTTAATGGGAACTAATTGGGAATTAATTGCTTGCGCTGCATCGTGTTGCTTCTGTCAGTGTGTATAGTTGCTGGTTGACAGCTACCTGCCATCAGATGTTTGTGCTGAGTTAACTCAGTTGTGGTACCAGTTACAGAATATGTCAGCTCCTCCATAATTTCAGAGAATTACACAAAAGAGGATCCCAGATATGTTCTGGGCTTTTCACTTCTGAGATCTGAGTGTAGCCTGAAAATCATGCAGTGGTCTGTGCAATGATACTGAAGAGCAAAAAAGAAAAGAAAAAAAAAAAGTAAGAAGAGCTGGATTAGTGTTGTCCAGGGTTCAGCAGTAGCGGCCATTTTAATCCTTCTTAGTCTGGTGGAGTGCTGTGTTTTTTGCTTTCGGCCTGGGAACAGTGCTGATAACACCGATGTTTTCAGTTGCTGCTCAGTAGCACGTATTCTGACCCAGGACTTTCTGAGTCTCGCGCTCTGCCAGGGAAGGAGGGAAGCAGAGACGTCTGACCCAAAGTGACCAAAGAGGTATTCCATACCACAGCAGGTCATGCCCACTATATAAACTTGTGGCAGTTACCTGAAAGGGTTAGATCACTGCTGGGTCAGGCTGGATATCAGTCCGCGAGTGGTGAGCAGTTGTATTCTCTTCCCTTGTTACTTCCCTTGTCATTATTATTATTGGTGGTAGCAGCAGTGGTTTGTGTTATACCTCAGTTACTGGACTGTTCTTAGCTCAACCTGTGGTAGTTACATTCTTTGAATTCTCCACCCCATCCTTCTGGGGGCAGGGGGGTGAGTGAGTGTCTGAGTGGTAGCAAGTTACCAGCTGGGCTTAAACCACAACAAGTATGCAAGTAGAAGCAATAGTATCTTCAGTACCTTGGCAACATGACTGAATAGGAAAGACTACTTCAGCTTGAGAAGTATCCTCTTGCCTGAAATTAAAGGGTTGGTTTAAGGATTTTTCTTTCTTTGGAGGAATTCTGAGATTTAATCCGGACATGAAAGCTGATACCATGAGAGACACAATTATAAATAAAGCTTCAAAAATCAGGAAATTAAATGTATTGCTGAAGTGGAACTGTCATTCTGACTATTTTAGTTTATTGGAGAGGAGAGCAGCTTTGAAACTGCTGTCTGCCTTATTTGATGTTTGTGATACGGTTTATGAAGGCAGACCTGTGACCACAACCATTCTTTTGTCTGAAGTAGGCTTTCTGGTTTGCACATATGCTTTGATTCAAAGGTCTGAAGTTACAGAAAAATACAGCCTGAAACATCTTCGTAGAGGGCTGGTTGTTAAATATATTCATATAATATATGAACATATAGATATGTTCTGTATCCAAGGACAGTGAAGAATAGAATGTGCTTGGGTATAGTTCAGGTAGAGAATGTCATTAAGTTATTCTGCATAGGTTAGCTTTAAGACCTGCTCTGCAATGTCTAATGGCATTTGTCTGTCAGTACAGCATTTTATTACATCTCATAAGAGTTCTGCAGATATCTTTTTTTGCCAAAGACAGCACTCCTATTGTGATAATGAGTCATTCTTTCTCTCTGCGTATTTCCTGCTGCTGCTGATAGATTTAGAATTACAGGTATTTGAATCCTGAGTCAGTTTTTGGACCGTAAGCTTCTCAGAACCAAACATATCCTTAGCTAGGAACACAGGACTTGCTATGCCTTCTGTAAAATTCAGTTGAACCTACTTTGGCTTTCATAAATTTATTTCATTTGAAGATTTTCTGTTAGAAGATGGAAAGAATTCTTCAACTGAAGCCATTTATTCTTATGTTATCTGAGGTATTCTTAGTTCCCTCATCTGCAACAAATAGGAATAGCTCATGATGAACAGGCCAAGCTAGGTGTTTCCACATTAAGTGAATTTAGACAAGGAAAGGGGCATGTAGGCAAAGGGAGAGGGAACACAACGCAACAGCTTTGGGCTACTTGTTAGTCAAAAGCAGGATGACCTATTGCATTTCTACTGCATTGCATCATTGATGAAATGCATCAGAAATGAGTAAATTCTGAAATTCTAGTAGTTTCTTCAAATTTGTGTTACAAAAGAAATACAAGTGAAGGTGAAGAGAGCAAAAGTAGACTGCATGCAGAAAGAATAGCTCTGAAGAGGACTGTATTTTATTTTATAAGCTAGTAATGTGTCTGCATTTTGCCTCTTTTATCAGCTAGTACCGCAGTAGAAATTGAGTTGTGCTGATTCGTATGAACTCTGAGATATTGGCCTTTGATACTGTTCAGTATATTACTCCGTTATCCTTGACTTCTTTGCAGAATTTAAGTAAGGAACTCTTCTGGCTGTAGGTTATGCAAACCAATTCTCTCCAACTCATAGCCTGACTAGATCCTTTTAGGATGTGTGGGGCTTTTTTTTTTTTCCTTCTTCTTTTTAAGGAAATGAGTAACTTAACATCTCTTTCCTCATTAAGTTAAGGTTTTATGTCAAATACACTGAACTAAAATGGCTTTCCCCACTCCCTTTAGATGCTCAAAGACCAATACCTTGGCTACAGGAAAACCTTTCTGGGAGATGCCATGGATGTGTTTGAGGCAAGACGAACAGAAGCTAAGAAGTGGCAGAGTGCACCACGTGTTACCACTGGACCGACCCCTTTCAGCAACATACCAAATGCAGCAGCCGTTGCGATGGCTGCAACTCTTACTCAGCAGCAGCAGCCTGCTACAGGTCTGAGTGCATTCAAGTTATAGATTATTAGTGTTACAACAGTAGTAAATTTGTGTAAAATTTTCTATGAAGTCTTCCTTTGTGTTAGACTAAAAATCTAAACGTTGTGATGATCAAAGTTACTGAAACATAGCCAATAGAAAAATGCAGGGTAGACTTAGCAATAACTATACAGCAGATACTTAATCTTGTGAATTTACTTGTATTAGTGATATTTACTGTATTGTTCTAACTTACCCCTTGGAATGTGAGTCTCCACTCTTCAGTAACATCTCTGAATATTCATACTATAGCCTCTTTCCAGAATTGTATGGTTATAGTAAATTATTTCAAAATGGTGAGGAGAGGATATCTAAATGCATATTAGTTTTTTCTTTTGTAAAATTAATAACACTTTTTTTTATATAGCACTTTGGAACTGTAAAATGAAAAATGCTGTAGAGCAGGAAGGATAGCGGAGCAAACCTCTCTAGAATAGGAAGACAGATGCCTGACTTGTTATTCTATAGCTAACTCCTTTGTCAGGGTGATGTTGGAGCAGTTTTTGCTGGCTGTTCTGCTGTTACAAATAAATACTAGAGAAAGTAGAGTGGATCATTGGTTCTGTTTGTGGATGTGTGTTAAGAGGGAAGACCAAAATAGAGGAAACTCATGACCCACTGCTAATGCAGAATGGATAAGCATGGCAGAGGAGATAACTTGAGGCACCTTAGTTGACATTGTTATACTTACCAACGCTTTTCAGAGAGGATTCCTGAATGTAGAGAGTTGAATTGATAGTTAATCATTTAACAGAAATAAGATAAAATACATTTAATTTTACTTGAACATGGATATTCACTAAATTATGAATATCATAGATAACTTCATTCTACCATCTACTTTCTAAAATGTTTTTTATCATCGGTGTACTGGAAGTTGTATTAGCACGTTTCCATCTCTTGTGTTACAGTAGCAGTCATATTTTGAATGGTTTTAGAGACCATGCAGCAACCACCCTAAGTTTGACAAATTACTAGGGTGTCCTTGCCTTCTCCCTAAAAGGAAAATATAACGTGCTTCCTTCTCTGGCCCTTCTAAACAGCAAGGAGATGGGCTTAAAAACCAAATACGCCAAAATATTTTTAATACTACAAAACAAAATTAAGTCTTTATAAAAATGTTTTCTGGATTTCCATCATAGATCACAGTCTTCCTGTTGCTGCTGTGTTAACCTACGAAATTTTGTAGAAGTGGCATCTGCAAGAGTCTGACTTTTTAACAGGAGACATGAGATAATGTAATGTCATGCTTCAGGATTTTTAATGCAGATAGAAGCATGGCTTGTGCAGCCGCTTAATGTTGCCAAAGTTGTTTCTTCTCCCTTCATCTTTTTCCTTCTCATATTTGTTTTTTTAAATACTCTTCATGGTCATTACAGGATTAATTTGTGTATGAAAGTCTTATATATAGAACATCACATTTAAAGTTATACATGCAGTTTTCATGAAGTGGAGTGAGTGGTTTGAATTTCCTCTAGTAGTCCAGATTCAAGAGAACTTCAGTAAATTTATGGCATGACTTCATGAATATTCTCTTAAAAGTAGAAGTGAAGAGGGGCAGAGGGGAGGGAAAGGCAGAATTTACCTGTACCAGTACACTTGAGGTAAGGTAACTTTGTACCTTGAGGTATTTTGTAGTGAAAGGAGCAAGTGGGAGTGTGTGTAGGTTGGTTTTGGGGGTAAGGGTTTTGGTTGGTTATTTTGGCAGAGTATTTCAAAAGCCAAAAATACACCAACTACAAGAGTGAGGCAGATAGAACAAAGCCATTAACTCGCCAACAGAAGCTGACAAGCATGCCAACTAATGTAGGCAACTGGTCTACTACTTACTGAATTGGAATGCTGTTACCCTCCATGCAACTCGCTTGAAGATCTGAAGAAGTAGAGATAGACTGATGTTTGAGTAGCAATTCAAGAGTACTTTCAAACTCTTAGAAACTGGGGTTAGATGTGTCTTGAAGTCATCATTTCTGTTCCTCTAGCTGAAAAGCAGGACTAGTCAGCCTGAACTATTTCAGTTATCTTGAAGTCTTAAAAGTTTGCTAGAAAGGAAAATTTCACAACTTTCCAAAATGACTGATTTCAGTGCTTGGCTTTTTCCTAACAACTTGCCTGAAACTAATTAGCTTCAGATTAAAGCTGCCACTTTTTGTCTTACTCTTAGTGGAAAAGAAAAATCTAATTCTTCCAGTTTTGCAGGAACTTGAAATATTTAAATACTGCCTCCTCTTTTTTTGAGTTTTCAGATGTCCATTTGCTGCAGAAGTGCAAATGTTTGCATGTTTTAACCTTGTATTATGTTATGGCTGATAAACTATCTGCCAGAAGTTAGTCATGCATATTTCTTTGCAAGATCTAGATCCTGAAGAGTGGGATAGATGAAGGATTGTAGAAGGTTATGAGAGAAAAGACTACGAAATGAGGTGTATGTAAAGGGGGTAGGGAATGTCTGTGTAACACTTGACCTGCTGTTGCTGTTCTTGAAGAATAAAACAAATTGATTTGGGCTTTAAAGTTTTTTGACTAAAATCTACTATACAGTACTCCAGTATTGTGGGATCAGGATGGTTAGTCTCCTTAAAAAAAAGTTTGATGTTTACATGGTTAAGTCTATTTTGTAAGATTAATGTAGGTTTAGTTACTGGGTTTTTTTTTTCTTTGGAAAAGTTGAATTATTTATTTTAAATATGTGTTCTGAAGTCAAAAGTTTAGTAGCTACATCTAAGCCGTGGGATCAGGGAATGTTTCCCCAGTTCCTGGGTGTAGATATGCACCCTATTTATGTTCTCTCTGTATGCCAAGGCATGTCTGGCTTCTCTTGAAATGAATAAAGCCAGTGGATCCTGGCCATATGGAAGAAAGGGAGCAAAGATGCACTCCATTGGTCTCCTGGGATAGATAATCAGGACACCAGGACTGTAGTTGTGCACACTGGAGCACAATTTTTGTGCAGTTTTTTGAAGCTAGATTTATTGTAATTATGCTTAAGTCTTGCCTGCACACAGCCTTTCTCCCTAGTTTAGCACTTTGCTCTGAGCACAGCTTTATTGGTAGCAGTGAGGCTGGTCATGCATTGCACAGTAGCAGCTAGGTGCCTCACCTTCACCTTCCCTGAGCAATCTTGAACAGCATGGAAGTTAAAATGAGGTGGCTAGTCTACCTATTATTATTGATGAGACTAAAGTAAAAGATCTGAAAGGAAACTAAAACGTAGTGAACCAAGAGCTGTGAATGTGTGAGGCTGAAATGGGACAAAGTTGTCTTAAAGAAATGCTCTTCTTCAAGCTCAGCTTTCCTCCCTTAAAAAAGTACCCACATAACATCTTAGGTACTCTCTCCTTAACTTGTGAAGTGCAGTTAGTCAAAGCATTATCAAGCTATTAGCACACTTTAAGCTTTGACTTAGTATGAGATTGAAGTGCTCTTGGGAAACGATACTGAAATCTTCATAGCACTTAAATTTTTTTATTGTGTGATTTGATATTAACCTTGGTTAAAATTAGTGTGTTACTGTGTCAGAATCAGATCTAAGTTGTGACATTAAGTTTGTTCACTGTTAGGACCACCTGTGATTTCAAAAAATTGCAGAATGTCACTTTAGGAAATCTGGCTGACCTGTCTGGGCTCGTTGTAGTGGGTCCTGTTCTTTAAACTGAAATGCTCTATAGGGCAAATATATCTATATCAAGTTTTAAAATGTTACGATACTTGTTATAACGAATTTGTCTTGTACCTATAATAGCCAGAAGTGCCACTTTTTTTGTTTGTTTTTGCTAGTACTTTTGGCATTGAAGAATCTTTATTACTAGTTTTTTGCTATTGAAAATTATGTTTACTTACAAAAACTGTAAGTAATGATGATGCCTTCAGAACGTTATGGTACAAAATCAACAAATGTCATATGCTGTTGCTCAATGAAAAGCTTGTTAGCCTAAAGCATAAGATCCTGTTTTATGTGATCTGAGGTGTTTTTTACTGGCTCTAAAAAAGTGTTGCATTTGGTAAAAAGCTTTGCCTGGAGGACTGTATTATTTTGTTTTAAGGTCTTCCACTAACAGTGCCTCCTACTGAGATAGAAACCCGTGCACTTGAAAAGGAACTGGATATCTGTTTTGGGGTTCTTCTAGTTTATTAGATGACTGACTTGTGTAGGTTTTTTTTCTTTTTGTTGATAGCAATTTTCTTACTTTTAAAGAGCTGCTAGGGATAGGTGTATCAGTATTTAAACTGGATCTAAACATGTTTAGTTTGAAATAAATGGGAAAATTTGTAATTACAACATCTGATATACTTCTTAAATTGAAAAAATTGTTTGGTTTTCCCAACCCATTCCCTGCTAAGCAGAGGGGGAAAGCTAACAACTTTAGTTGCCTTTAAAATTTAGTTCAGCACTACTTTCAGAATACAGATATCATTCAGCTTGGGTCACATAAGAATATTGTGTTCCTAGCAAAAATGTTACTTTACAACATACAGTGCCTTTCACTTGATTCAAAATGATTTTCCATTTATATCTTCAAATACTGAAGTGATTTTAAAAGCTGGAAATACTTACATTTTAAAACTAGATAAATATTAGTAATGGGAAACTTTTTTAGTATGAAGAAATTTTGAATGAAAAGAAGGCCAAATGTGATAATGATTTAGGAAAAAGACTGAAATGATCTGAGATTTATAGCAATATTTGTATAAATCATCACTTTCATAGATACAATATATAACCTTCTCCATCTTTGAACATGCTCTATCTTGAGGAAAGGTGTGAATGTCTGTGGATTAAGAGTTTGGCACTGTATTTTATGGTTAAACTTTTTAGTGCACTGAAAACTGTTTTAAAAAGACAGGAATATAAGATTGTACTGTGAAAACTGTCAAAATATATTATTTATCAGAATTTTTTTAAAATGTGTTAGTGATGGGCTAGCAAGTTGATTCTTTATTCCCCAAGATTAAGGGGTTAAAAAAAAAAGGAACAAAGGAACTGAGGCTGTAAATTTCATCTTGGTAGACTGAAAATGTTTTTTGACAGTCCTGCATTTTAGTGAGAATATGCAGGGAAAGTACTGTCAACTTTTTTAAACTATGGGACAAACTCTGACTCTGAAATTTTGAATGTATCTAATTCATTAAGGTACACAGAACTGTGCCTGTTGTAAATGTTTATTTAAACAGGTGGTTTGACTACTTTACCTTACTGAATGGTGTTATGTAGCAGAGCTTAACAGAACTCCGTTATTACTTGTGTGCAAAAGAATTGAATTGTCATGTTACTGTGTAATTGACTTGCTTAAAAATGAACAATAAATTTAATAAAATAAAGTCATTGTCTTGTTTTTTATCATAGTGTTCTGTTTAAATTTGGATGGAATACTTGAGTAGTTTTGAAGATTCCTATTTATTAAATTAACTTTTGGTAATGTAGCATTAGTTGCCTTGGTGTCAGTTCTTACCTTTTTAATTCAAAGGTTTTCCCTTATTCTGATTCCAAAATATTGTTTCCTATGAGTTCTTTCAAGGTTCTGATTAATGTTTTAAAGTTAAGGTGAGACTGGTTAACTTTTAAAAAATACTAAATGATGTGATGTTATCCGCTTTGACTAGTTTCACCTTATTACAATCAGTGGTTTAGCTTTTTACCAAGTGGACATAGGGGCAGTTAAGTGAGGAATTTTGATGAGGTAAAGTTTAAGATCTTAATGGGGTTTGTTGAAAACAATGATGTTCACATTATAAAATACTTGAATAAATAAATACAGGACCTCTTTACTATGAAAGAGTAAGGCAAGTTTGTTCTCATTTTTTTTATACCAGGGCCACAGCCATCTCTGGGAGTTAGTTTTGGAACGCCATTCGGCTCAGGTATTGGCACTGGCTTGCAATCAAGTGGCTTAGGTTCTTCAAGCCTTGGAGGTACACTTTAACTTTTCTAATCTTTCATTGAATTATTATACCGCACATCTGAATCTCTTGCACTAAGAGGATGATCTCTTTCAGGGAAAGACCTTAAAATTTGGCAGTCTGGACTTTCCAGACTTCTTCATGCCTTGCAGAAGGAGTTGCTAAGGCTGAGAAGCCATTATAGTGAAAACACAGAATGAACAGAATGAAGTAATCTTGTAGAAGTACTGTTCAAGTACATCCTTTTGTAACTACAACTTGACTTAATTTTCCGTATATGAAAGTTAGGCAACTGAGACATTGGATCATGCTGTAACTACTCCATAGAAATTTTTCACCTGTATGTACAATTTTGAGCTATAGGGGGATTCATTTCTGCTTGGACATAAGATAAAAATAAATGCTAAAAAAATTACTACAGTTCTGGGATCCTGCTTGCTTTAGCTTCAGTGCTGAGGTGGAAAAGAAATCCCTCTTGAAGCTAAAAAAGCATTATCTGAAAGTGAGGGGAAATTACTTATCAAAATGTTAATAGTGCTGATGGGGAATGTATTCCAAGAGGACGCATGATGGTAAAAGAGTAGGTGGTAATAAAAAATCATAATAAATGCGTGTAGACCTTTAAATGTAATGAATTCTCAGTATTAGAAGTACAAACAGAATCTTAATGATTAGTAAAATCTGAGTATAGATTTCCAGTATACATAGGTCAGGGGTTCCTACAGTGAGAGTCAGACGGCACTAGTGTCCTCTGAAGCTTTTGTATGAGATCTGCAAAGGAAATTGTTGCACTTGCTGAGCACAAACATAATGTGTTGTGGGTTTTCTTACTATATCCTCTCCTCTGCAGCTTCAGTCCACATCCCTACGTTTTTAAGTTGAACATGTTGTAATGTATTTAAAATAATTTTGCGTCACTCAGTATTGGAAAAATGATGTAACTTAAGTGGTACATCAATTTTACCTTAAGTAATCATCTTGAAATTGGTTTTAAATTTACCAGTATCCTTTCTCATCAGATTTTTAAGGTTTTTTTTCAGCTAAAGGAAAGTCTATACACATAAACAGGAAAAATAACTTGAGAATAGTGGGGTAAAAGGAAAGTATTTCTGAATTACTAGGTCATTTCCACAATGTTCTAAATGCCTTAATAAAAAGTACAAACACAAAACAAAAAAAACACAAAAATTCTTCCTTTTCAACCAAAGAGGTTGGCAAGATTGGTGAACATATAAACAATCTTTAGTCTACAATGGAAGTTAAAGCACACTTTCTTTTAAATTGATGGACAACTGCTTTGAATTTCATCATGAAGGCCTAAATTGAGGGGGTTTTGGTTTTGTTTATTTTTTTGGCTAGTTCCCTGCTTAGGAACGTATTTGTTTGCATTTCACCTGTTCTCTGTTAATTTGCAAAGTTCTGAGCTTTTGCCAAACCAAGAAGGTGGTCTGATAAAAGCAAATGTAGAAGAATAAAGGGATACATGCAGAGTATCCTGTAGGTGTGCTCTTGGAAGCAAATTGGCAGAATAAAGGTTTTGGTTTTGTTTGTTTGTTTTGGGGTTGGTTTGGTTTTTGTTGTGGGGTTTTTTTGTTGCCTTTTTTTTTTTTTTTATTTTTAATCTTGGGGATTTAATTTTTTTAACAGGACAATTTTTAATGCATATTCTTGAACTATGATTTCAATTGGGAAAATGTGCTCTTTTCATGATATTGTGATGGTTTTTTTGTCAGTGATAAACACAGGCTTTTACATTTAAATGTATAAGATTTGTAACATATAGACTCTATGCTTCATTAAATATTTGCAGTCACCTTGCCCTGACCATTGGTAAATAATTTCAAGATAGGTGGGACAAAGAGTGTATCATTTATATGAACTGTCTTGCATTCAGATGATAATTGGCATTATATACCCTTAAAACTTACCTGATTTAAAAACTGTGGAAGACTAGAGAGCACTGCTCCAGATAGTGGGTTCAGTCCTTACTTGTTTTAAAATCTAAAAATTAATTCTGTAAATAAGCAGAGGCTTAATTTTCAGTAAAACACAAGTATTCAAGTATTTTCTCTGACATATGAAACTTAAGGGCATAATTTTCTCAAATACAAATAGTGTTCTCTTTATAGAAACCTCTTGACACAGCCAAAATCAGAGATTATAGTTCTGTTCCTGTCTGGCATCCATCTCAAACCTCAAATACCAATTTAATTTTTGCTTTGAAGGGGTCTCACAACCTGAAATAATGAAAGTTCTATTATGAAATCATAAATGTCAATTACAAAATTAACAGAATTAGATTTATTACAGCAATATGTTTATGGCTGCCCTTATGTGATGATTTTTCACATTAAATATTGTGAAATTCTGTTTCTGTTCTGTATTTAACCTATTTTGTAGTTTCTTCCTAAGCTGAAGAAAATCTTTACTCTGTTTTAAGCATGGCAAATTACTCTTTTATCGTGGATGAAGATTACAGCTTTCTGTAATCGAAGTCATAACCTGTGTATGAATTTTTAGTTTTGGCTCATTTGTTTACCATTTTTTTGCCAGTTTAACACCAATTCAGTAGCAGTTTCATAAACTGATAGTTTGCTCACCTGGTTTTTTAGGGGTTTTTTGTAGCTTTTCCTTCACTTGGTTCTATATTTTGTGGGAATTATTTTTCTCCAATGCTTTCCTGTTTGCACTGTTTTCTTAACACAGTGCTGTGCTGAGAATAAAAAACTATTGAGGCAATAGTCTTAGGAAGGAATACTTGGTTACCAAATAAGGCTTAAAATTCTGTTTGGTTTTAGAATACTTGCCCAAAACATATGTGCCTTTAATTGGTGTGTCTGTAATTTTTTTGTTGTATGTCTTTACTGTTATCCTACTAGGATTTGGAAGTAGCTCTGCCTTTGGAAGTAGTGCCACAGGAGCATCATCATTTGCGTTTGGAACTACAAGTAAACCATCAGGAAGTCTAAGCGCAGGTTGGTTTCTTGAATTCAAGTTTATCTTAAAGCAAAAGTGTTATAAAGAAACTGATGCAATCAAGTCTAAGAAAGCTACTGAAGGTGCTTTAAGTTGCATGTGTGTATAACCATTAATATAACTTCTTACTTTCTAAATACACATTTTCAGAGTTTTTAGGGTTCTGTTAAAGGTCTCCTAGGTAGACAGTATTACTGTTTCCTGGTTTATGGTGTCTGTTTAATTAGAAGTGGAAACAGAAGATCAGATGCATCGCATTTAATCAGATGGAATGTGAGACACAGAAATACAGTTATGACTTGACTGCATAGACTGTACAGTTACTGACCTATTGAAATTAATGTAGTAATCTGTGACAAATACAGCAGTAATTTGACTTCCTCTATTTACAAGTAAAGTTAAAATTACTGTTTAGAAGCCCAGGGTTCCTTAAAAGTGTTTATCTGTTTATCCTTTCTATTTGAATAGTAAATTATAGGTACTGTATCTCTGTATATATCCATAATTCATTGATCTAACTGCTTTGAAAGCATTTCTGTGGGAATTGAACTACTCTACTCATTTTGCTTTTTTGGTTTAGTTTTATTGGTCATGAGAAAATGAAAATACAGATGCAATTGCTCCTTAACTTGGATTTCTGAAATCTTTGCTACTGCTATAGCTTTCATCTGAAGCCAGTAGCTTACTGTAGTTTCTCTTAGAGTCTTTTTTCAGTGACAGGTAGAAGGAGTATCATGTCTCCTTGGATTGGCTTTTGGTAATATGTTTCTTTTTTAAAAGTAGAATGTCTTTTTAACTGCTGTTAATACCAACATAACAAATGCCTGGTATTTATTAGTACATTAGCTTGGATGAGTATCTTGTTAGTTGCCATGCTTTTAATTTTGCTTTGTTTTTTCTTGGTTAGTGATGTGTTACGCTGTCTATGAAGTACTTTAAGCTTTGTATTGTAAGGCAGAAATAGCTTACGGAGCTGGCTGTGTAACATGCATAAAACTTCCCTGATTTTGCAATATGCAGGATCTAAGCATCAACCTGGTTTTGCTTAGTTTTGTTTATCAGAAACAAGTGAAAAACACTGCTTACATTTTTGTATTGTAGCTCAGTTTTTCCTGAGCCTATATTAAATTATTGTTCCATAAATAATATATTGCTGCATTTCAAGCTGCAGAGTTACAAAGTACATAATTTAGGTTTTCTTATATTACAAAAATATGATTAGAAAACTCGTTGTATGTATCAGTTGTCCACCACTGATGAGGTATCAAATTGAAGCAGCAATTCTGTCTTAGCTAACTTGGTGGTGTGCAGAGACAATTTAAATGTCATTTCACTGTACTCCTTAAACCAGACTTTGTTTATGGTGCCAATGCCCCCAGTCTCTTTAGCAGTGAAGGAGCTGGACACAATAAAATTAAGATTGTTTTCAGTTATCTCTAGAGTCTCTGTACAGAAGATGGTAATCCAGAATATAAACTAAAACATCATTCCGGTCATTTTGTGCTTATAAAATAAAGTGGTCATGAAATCCTGATCTCGACTGCGATTATGGACTTGAAACCTCCATAGGAAAATAGTGGCCCAGAAGCACATCAACTTTTATCTATTATATCTGAAAATCTACTGCCATATGGATGAGTTCGATTTGATCTCTAGTTTAGTTTTATTGAGCATGTATATATGGGTTTGAATTGATGCCTAAAGCTAGTCTGACTATATATCTTTATTTTAATATGTCATTTCTTAGGTAACATTTAGAGGATCCTGAAACAATATTCTGCTTTGTGTGATCATGTGACAGTTGTATCTTGTTTCTGAATCCTGTGCTTGAAAAAGCTAAGAAAATAGGGTGAATATGAGTTATGGGACATTCTGAATGCAATCCATGAGTGACTATGTGCAGCTTTTAGATACAAAGGCTATAGGAAATCAGTCTTTTTTTATTCATGCGATTCCCTGATGTAGAACAAGTTTATTCTTCTGAGAATCTTACTTGGGGTTTGGAATTTACAGGGAAATGTAGGAGCAGTTGCATGTGCTTCACTCCTTATATCCTAGGATGAGAGACAAATTAGTCCACAAAGTTTAGGCAAGACCCAAATGAACAGTGTCATTATAGTCACACTCAAGATCTTCATGCCTATTACATTGACAGTGAATTCTGCGCAAGCAACTGTGGGTTGAAGGACTGCACTTACTGGAATGTAGATAATGGGGGGATTTTTTGACAAGATGATGTGGTATGTAACCCAGGTCCAGGCATTGCAGGAGGAAGTCTTTCACTTTGTTTTGAAGTAATTCTTGATGCAAAGCGTCTGTAGCAAGTGAGAAACAGGAGACGTCAGGCTTGTGAGAGCCACTTTGGAGTTCTGGTGGGACAGCCAGTTGGGTTTTGATTTCTGTGCTTCAAAAGTACTTAGGCATTGAGCTGAAGATACTGATATGACCAAAGGATTGCTTTAACTGTCTGTGTGCTAAATAATGCATATTGAGAATATACCCTTTTTTGGCTTGTGAACCAGTCTCATTTTTTCTTAATATTTTCTTTCTTTACAGCCCGAGGGGGGGCTTGGGTAGGGGTGGGAACTAGATGATCTTAAGATCCTTTCCAATCCTAACCATTCTATGATTAGGATTTTGAGCCTTTTCTGGATCTCATTTAAGGTGTGGTCTGTGCCACGTACATTATAAAGACAAGCAAAGGTAGCCTAGTCAGCAGGGTTGGAGCTTCAACCCCAGCTTTGCCATTTACCCACTATAAGTGAAGCAGGTGGGTGGTGGTCTGCTTGTACTATCTTCCACCCTACGTGTGCAGTATGTATTTAGACTTAGAACTTGAAAAGTTACTGTTCTTCTGTTGTGCAGTTTCAGTGGAACTTCTGGGTATTCCTGTTGAATGAATAGTGGTATGAGACTTGTGATGTAGAATATAATTGTTTACAGCCACTGAGGTAGACTGTGTTAGTGCTGTAATATCAGAATTGTCATAGCAAGTCAGGTGTGTTAGCAGTGTGGCATACTGTCATGGATCCATGTTAGTATAAAATGTTACAAATATGGGTAATAAAGTGGCTGATGTTCATAAGGCTAAGAAGAACAAGTTTGCAATCCTGATATAACTTACTTTTAAAATGTTTTTCCCTCCCTCATAAGGCTTTGGCAGCTCAACTACGTCTGGGTTTAACTTCAGCAATCCCGGCATCACAGCATCAGCTGGCCTGACGTTTGGGGTATCTAATCCTGCATCTGCAGGCTTTGGGACAGGAGGGCAGCTTCTTCAGCTGAAGAAACCTCCAGCTGGAAACAAGCGAGGGAAAAGATAGGCACCCCTGAAGGGAAGGGGAAGTGAATCAACTTTGTTCATCTGAAAAGTCTATTTTTCTAGATTGATGCATTGATTAAATTGCATCCCAGGAGATTTATAAAAGTTTTGCTACTTTTCCCTAGTCTGAAATCAAAATGAAATCATATTAAACAGCTATTTTCTTGTGAATAGAAACCTGTTTGTGTATTTTTATTTTTAGCCCTAGTTTTAGAAATGTTCTATACTGCATTATTATTAAAGAATCTTGTAAAACCATCTATTTAACCTAATGTTAGTAGCAGAATATTTTTTGTTAATAAGCTTTATACCATAAGAATATATGCATATTTGGTTTTTTGTACAGATAAAATATATTCTAGTACAAATACTAGAGTTCATATCTTCTGTTCCTGGATATGGCCTTTAAATCTACTTCAGGGTGTTTTTTGTGTATATGGATGTAAATATATACAGTACAGTGCACACATCTGTGTGTATATGTATGTGTATATATATGTATAAAATACAAATGTACAAACCTTGCCCCATACACAGGTCTCCTTTTCTTGTGTGTTCTGTTTCTCCATGTTGCCCCATGGTTCCACATCCTGATGTTTCTAGGAATTTCAAATAGTGGGTCTTGGGCTGTGTCATCATTGCTTCTTGTGTTCTGTTGTTCAAGACTAGCTGAAATACAATGTTTACTATTTCATAAAGTTTGGTAAATAATGGTTAATAGCTGGATTTTTTTTTAACCTTTTTATTGAGCCATTTAGCAGCCAACTCTAAAGAAGAATCCAAGATTTTGACAAAGACATTTCATAGGTAATGTTCCCACACTATTTGGATTTGGTTTTTGTTGGAGCTGAGCAGTAGGGCATCGCAGCTTTTCAGCTGTAAGCTCAGGATGCCACTTGGTCTGTGTGCAAGCAGGGAGTTGTCGGCCTGGGTGAGTTTTCCTTGCAATTGGAGGGGATAGGCTATGCTATACTAATGAAAACCTCAATTAGCTGTTACAAACCAGAGTTGATTCACTAGCTTGTCATCAGCTCTACTAGTGTTGACTTAAGAGCAGTTGCATATCTGTTTTCAGTAAGAGGTATAGTACAATAAGTTGCTGCTAAAGACTGGAGGATGAAAATGATGTAATTTGAAGGTTAAAGCTATTGCAACAGCAGTTGATGAACCTTGCCTATTACAACATCATAGCTTGTTGTGCTGCATCTCACATTTGGTGTGCACTAGAAATAGCTGTGAAAACATATTAAGGAGGAAATAACCATCTGTTGAGCCTTTGCAAATAAAGATACAGGTTGAAGTGTGAACATGAAACTTTGGAGCCAAGTTGCTTTTTATGTAGAAGTTTTGTATATAACAGGCATCCAATGAATATTCACAATCATTTTCACAAAAGCACCTTTTTTTCTAAAACAGTTACAGTGCATACGATTTTCTAGTACCAAGTCATTTGCTTTCTCTTATAATGTTATTACCATTTTGTAGTATGTTTTGGAAATGATGTTTGCATTTGGCAGTGATTGCTTTTTGGCATATGTTCAGTTTGTCACTTGATTTGATAAATTAAGGGAAACTGAGCACAGAATTCTTCACTTTTGTAATTGTATGTTATTGCATCTTTGTGAGCAGCCTCCTAGGAAAGGACATAATGTGGGATTTATTTGGATTTTAACCCTTTTTAAAACTGCCATTGGGCTGCAGTCAAAACCATGATGTTTGTATTCCTTACTGCTTTTTTTAATAGTTAATATGTTAAACCACTGGACTCTTGCAGTGTATTAATTTGTGAAAATAATTCTAAATGTGTACTGTTTGTCCATATGTGCAACTTTGCCTTGTGTAAACAATAAAACAATAATGCTGTGATCCTTGTAATCCATATTTGCCTATTTGAAACATAGTTTCCTGTTGTTCTCCTGTGTTACTGGAGAAACAAACATCATCAGCTAATATGTACAATTGTTTTTCCTAGAATTTATGTCATGCAAAATTGTTCTTGCTGAAATTAGGGCCTTGGCCTCTGGATTAAAAGGGGAGGGGAGGTGAAGGGGGGTATTGTGTTGTGGGTTTGTCTAGAATCCCTTTACAGTGTGCTGTATAAACCCCCATCATGCTGTAATGTAACACAGTACTAGGTGTGGCTTTGGAAATTCAAAAGCAGTCAGAGCCTTCGGGATACCCATGTTCACTTTCTTTTCACATACTCTTACGATTATGTCCTTAATTTACCGTATGTGGAAAAAGTGATTGAGTAGTAGAATAGCCATATACTGGAGTACAAACTGAAGTCGAAGTGGGATTCGAAGTAATTATATTCCCAGAATATTACTTGGGTGGTCGACTTTATCCATGATTGGCAGGGATCACCACTGTATGTGCTGTGTGAAAGGATACTTTCCATTTTAAAGACCTGTGATATAATTAGAGTGCAAAATACAAGTGTGTTCAAGGTGTGGTTTTCTACAAGGCAAGGTAAAAAGGTGACCTGTACCTAAAACACCATGAAATGAAATCAAGTCTGCATTATTTGTTCTGTAAAGAAAGTAAAATATGTACTGGAGGAAGATTGAAATCATATATGTAGGATGTGGTTCTCCATTGGTTTGTACCTTGTACACCTGTGGTGTAAACTTGTTTGTGACCTCTTATTAGAAGTAACTTGGTTTTTCTTCACTGTTCTCTCTACAATGCATATAGCAGGAGGTAGGATAGTATTGTGCCATAGATTGTTTGCTTCATGATTCTTTCTCCTCCTGGTCCAGCATCTCAGAATTTTCTTTACACTCACACTTGTCTTTCTTCCTGGGAATCTGGCTAGCTAAATACTACCAAACTTACTGCTTCGTTGCAGACTGGGAGGGAGGAGGTTCAAATAAAGTGCAGTTGAATAGTGTTTATGTACCTTCCTTGCCACGGGAAATTCAAATCCAGCTGTACCCTCTCCATCTATGTATTCGTAACATAACTGCATTTTGAACCTCAGTTGCTTTTATAGCATCATTTTAAAAATTAAACGTCAGGAATAGATTTAATGGCCCTTTTTTCCCCCTCTTTGTCAGTGATAATTCTTTGGTTTCTCCCAGCTTGAAACTTACGTTCATAGTAGGAAGAAAAACATCCAGAGTGAGTCATATCAGCTCTCATGTGTTATTAGTTTTAATACCTGGAATGTCTCAGTAGAAGATATGAACGAAGCACCTTTTAGGTTCTTCGTGAGAAATTAAAAGTAACTATAGAAAAACCCATCTATGCTGTTTAGTGTAAATAATATATGCTCTATGAAAGTTTGTCTCCTTTAAACTCTTACTCAAGTTCATAAGATCAAAGAACCGACTATGCACAAACCTTTCAGTGGTAAATTGGGCAGGTTTTGGACTAATTGCTGGGATTGTGCTGTCAGGCTGTTTCCCTGTTCCCTCACAGTAAGCGCCTTTCAACACTGGCTAGTATCTCCAGACACCAGTAGATGGTTAAAGTGTCACAGTTGTAGATTTTACAACTTCTCATGAAGATGGGCTGTTGGGCTTGAGGAGGGCAGTGACACTGAGTTGGTGCCTGCAGCAGCTCTGGAAGGCAGCAGTTACCCGCTGCCACTGCCCATGGAGCTTTGACCCAGCTATAACATGCAGTCTCCACCCAACCAGTCAGGTTGTTTGAAAGGAGGATGGAGGTGGTGACCTGGGAGGAGAAGCATGGGGAGAGATGAAGGGATGTAGAGCACAAGGCTTCCTACTGAGAACAGGATAATTTGTTTTAATTCAGTTTGGCATCATTTCTCCTGAACTGAATGTTGAATATTTGTATGTTGGTATTTTTGTAGTTCCAAATCAACAATTTGTAATGGAATCTTTTGCATTGGCTGAATATTGCATTTAGTAGGTAAAAATAGATGATTGCAATAGTTTCATTTTCTACATGGTTAACATTTTTTACCTGGGGGGAGATCATAAATTAACTTCCATAAAAGAAAGACAAGAAAATAGATATAAAATTAAGGGGAGTCCTATCAGAATTCTCATAGCTCCATGGAGAATTTTGCTTTCCCCACGTGGCAGAAGGCTGCCATTGCATACTGCCACTATCCATTGCTTACCAGTAGTCCTGGCTCACCAGCGAGGTCCCAGTTTACTGGAAGTTAGCAAACGAGACACCCATCTACAAGGGCCAGGAAGAGGATCCAGGGTACTACAGGCCTGTTAGCCTGACCTCAGTGCCAGGCAAGGTTTTGGTGCAGATCATCTTGAGTGCCATCACAGCACGTGTACAGAACACCCAGGTGATTGGGCTCAGTTAGCATGGGTTTATGCAAGGCAGGTCCTGCTTGACTAACCTGATCTTCTGCTGTGGCAAGGTTGATGAAGGAAGGTCTGTGGATGTTGTCTACCTGGACTTCAGTGGAGCCTTTGACACTGTTTCCCAAGGCATTCTCCTGGGGAAACTGGCTGCTGTTGGTTGGATGGGTGTACTGCTTGCTGGGTAAAACACTGGCTGGATGGCCAGGCCTGAAGACTAGTGTGAATGGAGTTAAATCTAGTTGGCGACTGATCACAAGTGGTGTTTCCCAGAGCTCAGTAGTGGTACCAGTTCTGTTTAATGTCTTTTATCAATGATCTGGATGGATAAGGGGATCAAATGCACACTCAATAAGTAAGTTTGAAAATGACATCGAGTTGGCTGGCAATGTTGATCTGCTGGGAGAGAGGAGACTCTCCTGAGGGATCTGACCAGGATCAGTGGGCTGTAACTTAATTGTATGAAGTTCAACAAAAGGCTCAGTGCTGGATCCGGTATTTGGGCCTTAACAACCCCATGCAGTGCTACAGGCTTGTCGCAGAGTGTCTGAAAAGCTGCGTAGCAGAAAAGGTCCTGGGGGTGCTGATTGACAGCCACTGAACATGAGCCAGCTTGTGTCCAGGCAGTCAAGAAGAACAATGGCATCCTGGCCTGTATCAGACACAGCATGGCCAGCAGGGCCAGGGCAGTGATCGTCTCCCTGTACTGGGCACTGGTGAGGCTGCACCTCAAATCCTGTATTTCAGTTCTGGGTCCTTCACTACAAGAGGGGCATTAAGGTGCTGGAGTGGGTCCAAAGAGGAGCAACGAAGCTGGTGAAGGGTTTTTGAAGCTGTTTTCCAGCCTTATGATTCTGCGTCACTTCTTTCTTTTCCAGATCAGTCACTTTTTCTCACTTCTTTGGATTTTGTTAAATTTTAGTATTTGAATGATCCTTCTGACCCATTTGACTCCAGTTGCTATAAGGTTTATTACTTCTTTTTTACTCAGCCTCAGAATTTTAACCTTTATAGCCCATCACTTCCCACTGCTGTTGAAATGCCAGTGAGGAGGTAAGTAGGCTATGTCTTACTTTAGCTTTGATAACTTTCCTAAACAATGGTTTGCTTTCTGTTTTCTCACCTTTTAGAAGTAAGGGAAGTCTGTCTCATTATGAACAGGTTATGATTAAGTTCAGAAGCTTCTTATAAACTATTAAAGTTTCTGGGTTGATTTTACTTATGTTTGAGTATAGATCTGCCCCCAGCAGAATATTGGGTCAGTTCTGTTGAGCACTTGCATGGAGAACTTGGAGTTACGTTCTCCTGTCCCAAACACATCGATAGCTGAACAGGTCAAAGGTATTTTTTTACCTGTTTGTTCAACTAATATTTTGGACTGATGGATTTCCTTCTTTCTTTTGTCTTCATTGCAGCTGTCACTCTACGGCGTGTGCTTGTGCAGCAGAAGCAGGACAGCAGCTTTCTAGATGAACTTGCTTCCAAAATGTGATTCTAAATGGAGCTGGTGTATATATCCTAGGCAAGAAATCCCTTGCTGGCTCTGTGTGTTTAGTGTGGCACATTGTGGTAACAACATATGCTTCAGAGGTGATGATGCACCTCACAAAAGCAAGCTAGGATGATGAGGTTTTGATCAGGTGCTATGGTGTGATAGAAAGGGAAAGAAGCACAGACTTGACAAATATTCAAAATCAAGCTATTTTATTATATGAAATTTAAAATTCTGAAAAATACCATGTAATCTCAATTAGACAAGAAAGGGGTAAGTTCTCATGGGGAAAAATGCTGTGAAAATCAGCTTGAATACACCTTTAGTTGGGTGAAACCCTGGGAGAAAAAAACATGCACAAACTATGTACCACTGGGTAGCTAAAGCTAGTCTGTTAACTCCTTGGTTAAGCACCTTGGTAGAGGGTACTCTAAACTGTAACAGCACCAAACCCCTCTAATCCTGTTAGCAGTGTTAGTATTTCTTGGCTGTTCGGACTATGTTTATTTTTCTACCAACATACACAAAAAGGAATCAAACCTTTGGACACAAACACTTGCTGTTGTTCTACAGGTTAGGGATACAAGGTAAGGTATGTGTGATAAAAGAGTCCTTACCAGGGGAAAAAAAAATATCTTTCAACAAAAGGCTTCGTTGGATGGGACCAAATGCCATTTGTATGCAATGGCAGTGGGCATTTAGGCCAATACTGCCCTAGATCTTAGCAGTGTGGGTCATCTCTGGAGGCATGGTTGGGCATACCTATATCTTATCAGTATGTCATCTTTGTTGCTTCATGCAGCTTGCTTGGCACAGCTCGCCGATGTGTTGCTTCCTTTATCCTTAAGAGCAATGCCAAAGGCAGCTACAGTGATTCTGATTTAGCACTGGGTTGGACAAAGCTTACTGAGAGAAGTGATGGCATGGTGAATGTGTTAGCCTTAGTGCCACAGCTGTGAGCCTTAGCAATGCACGTTCTATCGGTTTCAAGAGGGAATGGCCTTTTACTGTTCTGGCTGCTGACTAAGGGAGCTGGGGGCTGTCTGAAGAACTCTGTAGCTAACATTGCCATTGCTTGCCCCCACAGCAGCAGTGTAATGCTTAAGCTACAAGAACAGTTTTCAATGGGCAGGCAAGTGTTAGCATACCTTCAACAGTCAAACCAGAAGCAAACCTCATCCCCAAGAAGGGCCAGACCTGCTCTGGCCATTAGCTAAGCTTATGTAGTACGGGCCACAAGAGCAAAGCTCCTACTTCATCCCATGGTAGCAAAGTGAGGTTGATGCTGAGAGTAACAAGGGAAGGCTTTAAACGTTGTTTATGTTGCCTTCAGGCATGGTAATGCTCTGTTGGTGCTAATACTGTCCTGCTTGTATCAGAGATGTGAAGAAGGGGCTGCAACTGCAGGGAGGGTGCAGCAGCTCATCCACATTGCCCTGTGCAGGGCAGGAATCACCAAACTGAAGATGCAGGTCTAATGCAAATGCCTATTAGCTGAAATCTATATTTTAATAGTAATAACATGTAGCTAGAAATGCTTTTCTGAGTCGTCACTTGAGAAGTGTCACCTTTCTCATCACTTCTCCCCATGCTCTATTTCCTGTGCCACGGCAGTCAGTACAGCTGTTATTTGTTGCTCTGTCATGGAGACACCAGCACTGTGGTGGTCACAGGGTTTGCCAGGCTTTGGAGCTGCTGAGAAATATGGGGGTAAAAGGGATATGTGGGCTCAGGCAGGGGAATGGTGCTAGCATTCCAGCAATGGGGAAAGTAATAACATATATAACCACACTGTTGCAGAGTGATTGATGTTTCATTTGAAGTTAGCCCTCAGAATGGTGTTGGGGGAAGAATTGATAGGTTATATCACCTTTAAGATAAGTTGCATTTGAGCTACACTTCTGATGTCAAGTAAAACAGCAATGATGCAAGCAGATACGGTCTTTTACTTCTTTTGTAAGCAGTATAAAAAATGTCCTGATATTGAACATATTCTCATGAGCATTATTAATTTTCTGCACCAGGTTGCTGCTTCTTGCCCATCTGCACTAATAATCCCCATGTAAAATCTCAAGCTGCATACTATGCTGTACTAAGTCTCATTGAACCACACTAAGAGAAGCAGCACTTTTTTCTTGCCTGGAGCTCATTAATCTGACTACAGGCAGCAATCTGAGCTACAGCCGCTTAGTGATGCTGCTTGCACTGTGTGGTGCCTAAATCCTTGTCTTGTGCTTATGGCATTAGGAGGTGAGCAACAGTAAATTTGTTTTGAAATTATTCTTGGTTCTTCCTGCTTTTGATGAAATGATCATGCTTTGTGCTCTGTGTGGCATAAACTGGAGCATGAACGTGGAAGATTCCGGTGCTTTGGAGCTTTTCTTCTTTTAATTGAAATAAATTTATAATAACGATGCCGTGTCAAGTTGGCCAGTCTCACTGGGAGGGCAGGCTGTGAGAAGATGAAGTTAGTCCACAAGAAGTAATTCTTCCTCTCTTTTTGTCTGAGGAAGGGGAAATATCTAGTATCCTTTCCTTTTTGCTAGTGGCTGGAATGGTTGGTTAGAGCAGACAGAATCGTTGGATTACAAAATAGGCCCCTTTCAGTTTGAGGTGTGCACATCAGCTTTGTGTCTTTATATATTGTAACAGCAGTCTGTTGTGTCTGCAGTTAAGCAGGAGCAATGAAAAATAGTGTACTAAGACTCCTGGGAGAAGAGCATGACAGCTGTATTGATCACAGCTGAGTAGCTGGACAATGCTAATGAAGTTCCTAAAGCCCCAGTCTGAGGAGGCTCAGTCTTGAATCTGGGGGAGGTTTTCTGAGAAACACTCTCCTCCTTACCTTGTTGCAGTGTTGCCCTCTTGAATTTGGAAGGAGATGTCCCCCAGCATTTACAGATACTGTTACCTGGTCACCTCCCTTCAGCCTTCATTCCTGAACCCCATTATCAAGACAGTGGTGCATTTGGGAGCCAGACGTGTGATACTGAAGGTGCCTGCATGGGCTGTGATAATGTGGTGCCACCGCTGATGTCTGCCATGACTGCTGCTTACGCCAGGACAGGGTGCACTGATAGCAGAAACCAAGCTTTGCATATTGATTGCTTGGTGCTGGTGCAGATTCACAGCTGAGCCCTTTAGGAGGGCTCATATCCTTCTGTTCAAAGTTATTTTTACAGTCCTTTGACTCTTTCTGGGATGTTTTTTTTTATTCCTTGGGTCATCTTGTTCTAATTATTTTCCAGGAAATGAGAGCCAATAAAAGAAAGCCTTTCCGCTATGAATACACGTGTATTTTAAAATACAGATATTAAAAATGCTCCCTTAGCAGAAATAAAAGCCAGTCTGGTTTATGCACGTAATACCACAACCAGAGTAGCAGTTTGCCCCTTTAAGTGGTGTTTAGATAATACTTACCACAGGTATAGCTATGCTAGTGTAAAAGGTAGCTAGTGATCTAAGGGCAGGAAGAGAAGGAAACCCTACTAAATTAAGCTCATATTTCCTGGTCACTATCTTCATCTGGGAACTTATGTTAGTATAAGCTGTCAGTAAGGAGTGCACTCTTGATTACTACAGTTCTCCATACACAACCCTTAGCGATGGTGTTTTAACAGCGCTACCCTTCCCACTGACTTCACATGGGGGCAGCAAGACATTGCTTTGTCAGCGGTAAATACGGTCTTACCTGAGCAGCCGCTTTGCCAGGGTAAATGTACAAGATGCGGGGATTTCTGGCTCCAGGGTGATTTCTTTACAAGTTCGAAAAACCCAAACAAACCAAACAGTTTTAAAAGTAACTAAGCCCTCCATACTCAGCTTAGCCTTCAGCTGGGAATTGATTCAATTGTTTTATATTACCAGGAAGAGGAATCTCTGCTGATGAAATGTACAAAATGCAATAAAATCCAGCTTTTGCAGTAAGCGTGGCCTGGCTTTTATATGCCAAGTGATCCAAACAATAATACCATGATGATGAATTCTAGCTTTTCTTTGGGAGATGGGAGTGAGAAGACTGCAGATCACAAGTTTTAACTTGCAAAGTTTTGAACACAACTGCAGAAACAAAGTAATTCCAGATTTTCAAGGTTTCTGATGAAGTTGCAAATTGTTTGACAGTAGTGATGTAATGGTAGATACAATAGCTAAAGGTAACAAGAAAAGCACATAAAAAGCATATAAATGCTTGCTTGGTGTCCAGGGCTGGGCAGTGATAAGCAGGTAATCTCACATGTACCCAAGTGACCAGCTTACCCAGCGTGAAACTGAATATCCTAAAGGAAAAGAAAAGAAAGATCCATATGTCATCTAAAGTTTAGCTCCAGTGGGTTGAATGGAAAGGGGGATAGGAGTTGCTGCCAGTGTGTCTCTCAACATCAAGGGAATGTGGCAAGTTGCAGAGGATGGGTTGGAAATATGATAGGGAAGGCAAAACATCCCTCACAGCAAGAGCCATTTAAGCACCCACAGAAGTTCAGGGCACCATGGAGAGTTGCATTGCAGGGTTTTCCTTTTCTTAGTTCTAAAGAGGTTCTGACTAAAATAGATACAGATACAGAATAAGATGACAGGTCTGTTCCTGCTTTATCTTGGAGAATTGGAGATGGACACCCAAGGGGGAGGGACAGGGACTGTTGTTTTTTTCTTAATATTGTTACAGCTTCCTCTAATTAGTCCTTTCTCTTCCTTCCTGTCCAACATGTGCTGTCACAGCCAGCCCCAACAAATGTTTGCGGTACCTCGCTGTGATCAGTTCAGTGGCTCAGGCTCAAGGTGGGGTGTCCTTGATTTTCCCTCTGTTGAACTGGGAGCTGTTCAGGATTAAATACTTCTGTATTATGCCTCTTTTCACACCTTTCCTATAACCTCTGATGTCTTTTTCTGAAGGAGAGGCAGTTGTGTTTTCAAGGAGGTTTAGCAAATGAGGCCTGAAAACCTAAGGAAAGCAAAGCACCATGTTCTGAAGGCACATAAATACTTCTGAGATATTCCCATCTCTAGAAAGACTGTGGAAATAAAACAGCAAAAACACTGTTGTTATAATAAGGAAAATACCTGTCAATGCAGTGACTGAAATAATTGACAAGATGTCTTGCACAGTCACTTACGCATACACTGGTGATTAACCAGCAGCAGCTTTGCCTGCATGGACCAGCATCCTGGCACCAGGAGCTATGTCCCAGCAAAATTCCTGGGTGTGTTGGTATTGCTCTCACACAGCCAGTGCAGCATCTGGGTGCTGGGTTATGTGAAAGCTGCAGTGTGCTGTAAGTGTACTTATCCCCTACACGGCTGCACAGGCACATTGCAGTTCAGAGTGTTAAAAATTATGTGGAAAATGCACTTTATCAGTTTCAGACAACTAATAAAAGTAAATTTAGCTCTTACTTTCCCTGCTCAAGAGAGAAGATTTTTCAGGGGTCACAGTACATGTGAGTTCTTTGAATGACTGAAATAAATCTGGCATTTGGTTTGGGAAGGGCAAAGAACAGTTCCGCAGAGCCAAAGGCCTCAGAAAGCTACACCTGGTAGTAGCAGCAAAAATTCAGAGACTTCTAGAAAAAATTACTATGGGACCATTATTGAATATCTCTAAGCTTTAAGAACTTTTGGCCACTCATATGATGTTCCAACTATAGCTCAAAGCTGCAAGATGCTCAGCCTGATGGGACACAGTGAGTCTGCTGTCCTACAGGATCTGGGGCCTTAATGATGGTTTGATTTATCTGAAATAGTTTTGATCTAATGCTATGAGATTGCTACCCATGGGAAAACAAGAAAAACATTGCAGAGCAGGAGACTGGTTTTGTTTTTCAGGATTTTTTGTGGGCTTTAAACTTTAAATCATATAGATATTACCTGATTGGCTTGTAAAAACAGCTAGGGGAAAAAGAGGAATCTTTGCTAATTAGTCTATGGCTATATATGTTCTAAAGCATTTTGCAAAGTGCCAAATGTTTCAGGCTTTACAAAGGCATAATGAGGTGTGCCATTATCTCTGGTTTTACCCAGACATGTTGAGACAAATTCTGAGCTGGAATATATAAAGTACCTGTTAATCTCTGCAGGGGATCTGGTGCTGGTATCTAGTCATGATTGAGGCTCCTAATTGAGAATGAGTATGGTGATAGGTGTAAAGTAGACTCTCTTCTCATAGTCTGTTTGCTATTGGAAGAGATCCACCTCACTGAGTATCACTGGAACCATCAACTCAAAGGATGAGGCTGGGAAAGTATTTTGCTTGCCCACATATAAAAGAATCCAGAACCTGCTTTTCTTATTATGAAGATATGAGTCCAACCCAGACCTTAAGAAAATGATCTTGTAGGAAGACCTCTGTGAACGTAGGCATTTAACAGCTGCTATGCTGTCACTTCAGGCTGCCAGAAGCCCCAACAGGCCAGGTGCTTGTGCTTTTGATTCTTTATCCAGATGATCCCTTTCCCTTACTGTTGTTTGACACTGATCCACAGCACAGGGTGTCTTGGCCAAGGGGTGATTTGGGCCATGTGAGGTGTTTGCATGAAATGGGTCAGGGCTGTGTGTGATGTGCTCCTCACCCCAAAGTGAACATGCTAAAGCTGACAGCTCCAGGTGGCTGCTGGTCAGGTTTTGAGATGAAGCATCTTAAACTGCATCATTCAAATTCCTTCAAGCTTCTTCTCACGATCCCACTGGGTTGATATGGGCAGTGCAGAACCTGTCATGCTGCAATCCCACTTTTCATCTTGATAGCCAAGAGCTTTTCCAGATGTTAGCTGCCCCAGGTTACTAACCCTTTCTGGGGCAAGGTGTGAGCCTGTGGGACCCACCTCTGCACCTTGCCCTTGTGGTGCCATGGCTCCAGCAGCAGGCTGAGCTGTGAAAGGGATGATGCTGGGCAGTAACTTGCTGGGATCTGTAGTGAAGCTGAGAGGCAAAATGCCATTACCTGAGCTCTGATTTGCCCAGAGTCTGCTGGTCCAGACTAATACATCTGTGAAACTCTGTGGCTGTCTAGGAGTGGAACAAAAGAGAAAAAAAGAGGGAGGTGAAGACGGAGGGGGAAGGCCTGGGATGTTCGAAGTGAGAGACGATAATTTAACTGAAGGAGAAAAGCTTGAGAGACTGCGAGAACTTAATTATTTCTCTGTCACCTTCCTTTCAGGGACTCTAACTATTCTATGATTCTCAGACTTGGCAGCAGGGTTTAGAAACAGCACAGGTAACCAAAGCTACCCCTTTCTGCCTTTTTATTAAAAGAAGTATTTTTCACTTGATTCAATGTGCTGTAAACAGAAGCTTTGGTCGGTAACACCGGAGCTGACTTGGAGGGAAGAGGGAAACAGCCCCAGACTTCCTTGTCGCTTCAGCCTCCCGGGCGTGTTTGACAGAGCATGCTTGCGTGCTCCCCCGAGCTGCCGCCAGCTCTCAAGGAGCCGGGAGGCCGAACCACTCCGTGTGTGCGGAGCGCTCCCGTGTGACCCGCAGCGCGGCGGCTGCTCCGGGGCTGCGGGGGGACGCGGGGCTCGAGGCGGGCTCCGGTCCCCCCCTTCAGTCCCTCGGTGCCGCCCCGTCGGACGGGGCGGGGTTGGCGCATGCGCACTCAGCCCTCAAAGCCGCCTATAAGTACGAGGCGCGGCGCCCCCCCACCCATCGGCGGTGCGGGGCGCGGCGCCGGACGGGGCGCACGGCGACGTTGAGCTTCCCCCCGGGCGGGAGGAGGATCTCGCAGCCGC
>JANRGW010037223.1:0-19881 GCA_024733675.1 Psilopsiagon aymara
TTTTGTTCCTTTCCCCCTCCCCTCCCCCGGTTTATATTGATATTCTTTTTACTGTGACTTTTTTGGACCAGGGAAACAGTTAGTGTAGAGCTCTTTTGCAACTTGGCTCTAGCCAGTGTCTCTGGGTGATACAAAAGCTTACGTTATTTTGCAATAACTCCCATCCTGATGCACAGTGTGAGCGCAGCCCTCTAACAGAGGAGCTCAGGAGTTTCCTACACTAATTGTACCCCCGCCAGTTGCTGATTTCCCCGCAGCAGCACAAGCCAGACTTTCTTACAGGCTGTTAATATTTTCCACTCCAATACCCGGTGCCAAGTTCTCCCACGGCTTGCTACAACTTTCCTGACAAGATACTTTTTTAGCACGACGTAGAGGGCATTCAAAGAGGCAGCAGAGGCTGGGCTCCCCCAACCCCACAGGCTGGCACCTGCGGAGGGCCTGGGCAGTGAGGTGGGGGTGGCCTCCTTGGGCTTCTCAGCCAGCCCCCCAAGCCATGGCGGGCTTGCACCATGGTGGCTGAAATCAGAGGGCCGCTCACTGAGGCCCACAGTTGTGCCACCGCCCTCCCTGAGGCGCGAGGACATAACATTTGCTGGGGAAAGCAGACATGGGTGCCGCCAGCAGCTGAGGGGGAAACTGGGGCATGGCTCCAAGCGAGCAACTGTGACTAAGCCGTGCCAGGCCTCAAGATGCCCAAGGGACCCAGTGACTCAGAGGCACACCTCTGGCTCCCCATCCTTCCCCCGCGTTGTCCAGCATGGAGGGGGGCCAGCCACAAACCACAGAACACCCCCGCGTCTCCCTGGAGTGGGCAGACATTGCTGCAGGGTGTTTGTACCCAGAAAGACATCCCTGGCCTCCTATGTCCATGTCTGGAGCTGCTCTGGGGCTGGGCAGCAGTGGGACGCAGCGAACCCAAGTGAGATGGTCCTCCCCTTTGAGACAGCCAGAAAGAGAGCTTGGAGCTGCCCTGGCCAAGGGAGCCCCACAGTTAAAAAACAATCTGGCAGGGGCAAGGAGACAGCAGAAACTCTGTCTGTGCTGGCCAGGAGACAGGGGAAGGGACAAGTCAGTGCTGCTACTTGAAACTAAAATGGGCCTAATGTACCAGTTCTGGGGTGCTCAGAAACAAGTCCTCCAAGAGCTATATGGCTGCTGAAAGAGGCAATATGAGTCACTTGAGTCCACTCATTCTTACTGTAACATGGAGGAAAAAGAAAAATATAAAAAGCCCAAAAAACGTTTTGGTAGTTGCATGCTGATCCCTGGTGGTGTTCAAGGCCAGGCTGGACATAGCCTTGGGTGGCATGGTTTAGTGAGAGGTGTCCCTGCCCATGGCAGGGGGGTTGGAACTACATGATCTTAAGGTCCTTTCCAACCCTAACTATTCTATGAGTCTACGATTATTATTTTCCCAGGGTGGCTGGGCAAAGGGTTGTCTGCTTGGATGTCCGTGTGGAGGAGGAGACACTCAGTGCAGATGTAGCACCCAGAGGGGGATGGCGCTACACTGCTACTTCTGTCCTGCCCACAAGCGTCACCCTGTGAGACATGGTCACAACTGTGAAGCTCCAGACAGAGCTCAACCAGCTGCCACCAGCCTCTGTCAGCCCTGAGCCCCGGGGAAGGGTGGCAGAGGCAAGCAGGAACAGTCCCAGGAAGGGCATAAACTTGGCTGACAGTACTTTCAGTGTTGCAGAATTCCAAGCTCCAAGGCCTGGAGCTGGGGGGTGATATGAGAACCTATACTTTCAGTCTCTTATGTGCTGGACTTTTAGCAATGAAATGACCAAAAGGCTGTAAGTGCGATCTACAAGTATGTTGAAGGGTAAAAGACAAAAAATGACAAACACGCAAAAACCCCAAGCTAACCAGCACTGTAAATACTCTTAACTTTTAAACTGACCTTGAAGTTTTTAGATGAGTCAATTTCTAGTCCTGATCTGCAGCTCTGTAATTTCTAGAGGTAGCAATACCTCACACCAAAAAAACACATCAGAGAAAGCTGTAGCATGTATTGCACTTATTATTCTGCTAGTAAAGAGTATGTTTATTTTTAATAAAAGCAGTAAGAAAGAACAGCATATCATAATGAATGCAGGAGGTTTACCACACTGCATGTGCATTTTCCTATGATATTCCCTTCTTCCCCTGTCATCTGCTCCAGGGGTGCTGGTGTACAGACACACATATTGTACCCCTGAAGTAGAGGGTCTTGCCTGTTCCTTTTCAAATCCAAGCCTGAACTGTGAGGACCTATCTAGTCAGCATATAAGTTGGGAAAAATGAGCTCCTGGAGCCATGGTGCACCCACCTCTTTTATGCAGAAGCGTGTACACTATGCAAGTGCTCAGCAGGTAATGCATACAGTTTTTTGCATACTTTCAAAAAAATATACTTTTCTCTCTGTATCCTCAAGGAAACCTAATCAACGCAGAGCTGTTTCCTAGTCTGCCACAGCCTGCTTGGTTCAGTAGTTCCCACAATACTGTAAGTGTCAGTTTATCTTTGCTGGCTACAACTCTGTCAGTCTCCTGCCCTTTACTCTCTGCTCACAGATCTCTTTCCCAGACAGCTACTATTTTCCATGCAGCAAAAGCAGCCACAGTCTCCCAAACTTATGATTTTTCCCACTACCATTGTATCTGTGTCTGCTGCTGCTTTGGAAGGGCACAGCTTCTCCCCACTTGCTGATTTCCCTCTGATCTTCCAGACTTCATCTCACATAATTTTGCCACTGCTTTACTGCCCAATCATTTGCCAAACCACTTGTAGCTTTTTTTTTCTTAGCTGCTTTGCAGAGATTCTGTGCTTTGGTTACGTACATGCCTCTCAGAATCAACTTTTTTTCCCTGTACTTTACCAGCCAAAGATTATCCATATAAAGCAATGTTAAAACACACCATTAAAAGTCCTCCTTGCCATCGTGTTCCCAGTTATTTTAGCTTTAGGCTTCTGTCCTGGGTTACTATAATATTTTTTTAAGTTCATTTTTCCAAGATCGAGTCCAAAAATATCTGATCTGACAGGCTCTGGTAGAACACTGCAGAAATGCCTCCGCAAAACTCAGGAGTGTCTGTGTGATTTACAGCTTTTGTTCCCCGTTTAGTTCAAAGTTTGGAAATGCTGGGATGTAAGCATTTGACCCCAGCTGTTTTTTCTAATTTCACTGACAGCCCTTTATGGCAGAGACCTGCCATCTTCTCAGTGCAAAGAACTAGACTAGTTCTTTAAAGAATGGACAGGCAGTGATATCCCCAGAAATCAGGTTACTCAGCACATAGAAATACTTCAGAAGTAGAACATGCAGGAGTGTTTGGGTCTGCACAATAACTAATTCAAGTCCCTAAAGAAAGAAGATGTGCTAGCCTGAAGACAGACCAATGAGACTGAGAAGTGATAAGGTTACCTAGACTGTACATTAGAAAGTATTATATGACCCTGAGACAAACTGAACACCAGAAGTGATGATGATAATTGCCCAAAGTAGTGGTAAATGCCTTGCCATCCCTGGCGGTGTTCAAGGCCAGATTGGACAGAGCCTTCAGTGACATAGTCTAGTGCGAGGTGTTTCTGCCCACGGCAGGGGGATTGAACTAGATGACCTTAAAGTTCTTTCCAACTCCAACTATTCGGTGATTCTATGATACATTGGAGTGGTTCAGCGTAAGGTGAATTTAGACTGCTGCTGGTAATGTTGCTTTCCAAATGCTCTGCACCGAGCCATATGGGTGTACCCTTTCTGGTTCTGCTGCTCTGAAACTGTGCACCATATCCCCAAGCTCTCTAGCTGCTGAGATCCTCAGATCAAGATTAGACGCTTAACAGATCCATATAATTAATTAAGGACAGTAAATTGTCTGTGCTCATTAAGTAGAACTGGAGAAACAGTTGGGGGAACAGGGAATGGCAAAAGGAATTAATTGAGTTGACACATGGATTTTATTTTCTTATGAATAAAGCTTGTTTTTATGAAGTAAAATGAGGAAGGTGGAAACACAATGTCATTTCAAGAAGGGACTGAAATAGACGATAGAGCTCTGGGCATGTAGCAACGGCTTCATCTCTGAGCTATTAGGATACTTGTCTTAGAAGGGAAGAAGCATCCAACAAGACTTATAATATATTTCAGTATCATGTGGCAAAACCTATTAAGCTCCATTAATGAGCAATCTCTAGAGAGAAAAGGATCTGGTGTCAGGTTATGGCCAGGGATTTTATTGGACTGTAGGATCATTGAGGAACATTAAAAATCTCAATTAATTTTTTAAAACTCCATATGTAGACTACATTTCTTTTGCCATATGTAGTTTGCATCTTTGAATAGGTAACATGACATATTTATCTGTGAGATTATCAATTACTGTGTAATGAGTGATTAAATTTATATGTTTAAAACCTGATTGACTTTCACTGACTGTTTTCATTTAAAGAATTCCATGCTTATATGGAAAGCATAAATCATCAGCCCATTCTTCAAAGGCAATGATTACAGAATACTAATTTATAATAGCAACATTAATATCAATTATTCTGCCTGTAAGAACAATTCTCACATACACTAAAACACAAATGTGAGAGGTAAGAACTAAGTGTATATGCTCTTTTAGTTAGGACTGTGTTTGCAAAGACTCAGCACTAGCGTATATGAAAGGGGCAAAAGCTTTCTATAGTGTTATCTAGCTACATTTCTGCTGATGCAAACATTACTCATTTTGAAATTTTATCACTAACTACACTAAATTCAACATTGTCTTGGTTCACTACCAGTAACTCAGCTGGAATTAGAGTAAGACTGCAGAGGAAGAGAATCCAACAAAGAACTTTAGATGGGTAAAATAATGCAACAGATTCCCAGAGAACAAACTAAATCTCATTTTCAGAACAATGGGTAAAACAGATGCACCTATAGATAGTTCTCTAGGATATTTTTTGTTCTTGCTGTTAAGATTAAAAAGTACATTTGGTTGACCACACATTTAGCACAGAGATTTCTGAATGTTGAGAAAGCTGTGGTTTTTTTCCCAAGGACAGTTGATGTCATAAACCAAGACAACTACTAAGAGTTTCTGCTTAAGGGTAGGGGTCAAAGGCAGTGTCATTTCAGTAGCTTTAGTCTTTTCACTGTCTCACATTTTGTTTTCCTCAATTTCAATCCTTATGATTTTGAAGGAAAGTTTGAATAAAAGAGATACTCATATAAGATTTTGCCATGTCCCCATATATAGAGAGTCCTAGGGAAGAAGATGAAAGTGGAACAGTCCTGACAAGCAACCAAAGAGAAGCCTCTCTTTTGACCCCTGAAATCTCAAAAGAGAGATTTGTCTTTGAGACAGACTATTGCAATACAGGGAGTACGGGAAGTAGCAACACTTTACCTCTGAATACCAGAAACTCTGGGTATTTGTTGGTGCTATCTCTCTCTTCCTACCCACCATTTGGCCCAGTGCTATCACAAGAGGAAAAAAGGTAAGTGAATCATTCCAGGCTAATGGGAACCTTCTTTGTAGGAAATCTTCCATAGGGGAAGCATGGGGAGGTTGGGAAGCAGCAGGGGAGGTTGACTACACAGTATTGTGAGCCTAAGTACATCCTCTACCTCAAACAGCCAAAATTACTATGAATTACCACAGACGAAGCTTCTGGTTGTTATTTAGTCCCTCTTTAGGTAAAGCTTCCCTTGACTTGAAGAAATGCTCTGATATTAATTGAAGATATCTAAGAGGAGAATATACCTCCTTGGGGCTTGTTATGAACATATTGGACATTAACTTAGCAAGTATGTTCCCAAACTAAAACAGCTAGCTTTAGCAATAAAAAAGTACAGCCAAGAACCATGTTGGCTTAAGAAATGAGTACGTTCACATAAAGTAAGAAGTGACCTAAACTAGAGATCATGATATTCTCTCAGATCTGTAAAAAAAAAAAAAAAAAAAAAAAAAGAAAAAAAATTGTTTTTGTATGTCTCTGCACTTCAACACTCACTGTAGAGACTGCAGTTATAGGTTCTTTAGAAATGCAAATTAGACAACAGCGCCTGATTTTGCCTGGCACAAGGAAAGGAAGCGCTAAAATATTTTGTGATGGGTCTGAGCCAGAAGTCTAGAAGACTAGATTTAAAGCTAGAGGTTTAGATCTATCTTTAAGAGAAAAGCTATTGTTACAGATTTTCTATTCCCACTAAATTCAGGATATACCGAAATCTCCTGACAACTGATATTCCTTTGGGATTTTCTACCCCCCAGTTTCCATCAAGTTGAAACAAAAGCACTATCTTATTTCATGGTTGGTTTTGAAAACTCGCATCAGAAATGTGAGACAAAACCACAAAGTTTGAATAGTAATCTGTACTTTTTGCTACTTTGTGGGGAGTATTTGGAGCATAAATGCTCTACTTTGAATAAACCCCACTAGCTCTGAACTGAAAAATAAAACTAGGCTTGTCTGCAAATACTGGAAAACGCTCTGATCGAAGTTACGTCCAACAAAATAATGGGAGGTGGAGGAGGTGTTATTGGCCTGTTTCCTTCTTCCTCTTGGGACTACTTAATAGATATACATCTATTCCATCACTGAGTATTTTTAAATTAATGGCCATCCATTTTATAATGCTTCTCTAGCACTGCCCTGTACTTTTACGTCAACATACATATTTCTATTCAAGAGATCATTACTATTATTTTAAAACAGATGGTTTGAACATAATCCACATAAATAGTAGATTGGCACTGCCAGTCATAATGGCATGTGTAGAAAAGAGCTGGCTGATGCAACAATATTTAAAGATTAGCAGTCTGGGACACTACAAATGACAATGTCTCTTGCCACTGAACCTAATGCTTGTGCTATGGTATTCAAATAAAGGCATAGCAGTCATCATGCCAAGAGATCTGATAAACTCACAGATTTTTAAAAAAATGCTACATTTTACTGTAGGTATCTACTGAAAACAGTAAGGGGGAGGCATACACTGCTCTGTAGAAAGGAGGTATGAAACTCGCACTCCTTCCTGTCCTTGTGTTGGCATCAACAGATGGAGGACTCACAAAAATCTGCGCCCTGACCACTTCTGTGAACATGCCAGGCATAGCTTTTCCTTTTTTCTCTGGGACACTAGGAAATTACCATTTATATAAGAATATGTAATTGTTTGAAATTACCTATAATCAGTGTCCAGTGGAACCTGTGAAAACACTGCATATTTTAGAAGCGCTTTTGGTGTATGTGAGCCCTGTGGCTGACCCTACGAAAGCTGTAACTACCTCCAGTTGCAGCTGATTGGGAGGAACACAGCATCACTTCAAGCCATTAGTTGTATCCATGACACTTCATCAAAATATCCGTTTAATAGCTCCCATCTCTGCTTTCTGGTCAGTTTATTCCCTGTGCTTGGGTTGCCATGCTGACTCATCTCCTCCTCCAAAGCTTATGCATATTTGTGAAATCATAGAATGGCTTGGGTTGGAAGGGACCTTAAAAATCAATTAGCTCCAACCCCTCTGCCATGGACAGGGACACCTCCACTAGTCCAGGCTGCTCAAAGCGCCATCCAACCTAGCCTGAACACTGGCAGGGATAGGGCATCTGCAGCTTCTCTGGGCAGCCAGTTCAGTACCTCACCACCCTCACAGTGATTAATTTCTTCCTTAAGGTAAATCTACCCTTTTTAGTTTAAAGTTGTTACCCCCTCTCTTGACTTTAGCTTGCTTGCAGGTGTGTCATTCTTGGCCAACTTAGGTCCAAACTTCTCCAAGCTACAAAAACATCTAGGACCTGGTTGCATTATTGGTAGCGGATGTGTGTCCTCCTTACTGTTTTGACACACAGGTCTTTATTTTGGTTCTAAGAACAACATTCTCACTGAGGTCACTGAAGAGCACAGAGACCATGCAACCCCCCATAAACACTAAGAAATAGTAAAACCAGCAAGGCTGTCAGTGTGGCTTCCATTGCTGGTTAAATGGTGAGGACATGCTTGTTCAAACAACAGAGCTAATAAAGGACACATTCAAATTTCAGTAGCTAGTCAAATGACAGAAAGCTTCAAGAGCATGACAATTCCTTTGAGGGGTTACACGTGATGCACATTCACAAGTCATGAAGTCTGCCCACAACACTTGTTTAACCACATGACACTTCAGTAGAACAGCCAGCCACGTATTCTAAGTGATGCTGCTGCCTTCCTGGCCATGCACTGACATGCCTCAAGAGTACCAAGGGGGCTTATGCAGGACCCAGGAATACCAAAAAAAAAAAAACAAACTGAAAATAGAGAAACAAGAAAAGAGAGAAATTAGTTGAAAACTTAGCTTGCAGACTCCTAAGATCATTACAACATATGTGGAAATGTAAAACAACTTCTTGTGCAAGCTGTAATACACCAACAGAAAAACCACTTAAAACATCCTCAAACTATCAAAGTCAGAGATGATTTGATAGAAACTCACAAATCCCATAATCTACTGTAAGTAGTAGCTAAGACTTTGGCTTCACCCATGTGTCTGCAACTGGGGAAGAAGAGGGAGGATAATTTATCCAAGTCTGGGGTAATGAAGTGCTAACAAAAACCATATGAAGTTATTACTACAACCAGAGGCTGCAGAATGCAAAGGAAGGAGGATCTCTGGAGACCTGCCTATTTTCAGCCATATCCTGCTTCATAGTTCATCAAAAGGTGTTCGCCGAAACAAGAAGCAAGCGATAGAAATTAAGTGATTCATTAGGCCTAATGAACAATGTTGACCATATCATCTCTAAAACACAGTCAGCAGACATTGATATATACATACTTTAACTCATTCTTCCCAACTTTATTAGGTACATATGCCTACAGCAGACACAAATGAAACATTCTACAACTAGGCTCCAAGCCAAAAACTAATTTATTCTTTAATGTGGTAGTGATTACTTGGTGGTTCCTTGAGCAGAGATGACAGGTCTGAGCTAATGGAGTTGTACTGTAAGTTAATATAAATCATGACAGAGCAATTAATTACAGAAACCACTGCAAATCCCTTTGTTAGTTTTCCCCATCACCAGAAGGATTTAATAATGTTCATTTTGCTAAGTTCCAGTGACATTTACAAGTCTTAAACCATTTTTAATCAAATCAATATCTCTGGCTGCTAAATTTAGTTGTGCTTTGCTCGCAAGTCCTGGAATGCGTCGATACTAATGTTTCCTACCTTCTGTTCAAGTAAATTGTGTTGAAGTGCTGCACTTCCTCTTCATTTGTTTACATTGAGTAATTGGGATTATTTTATTTTAATGAGCAACATAAGAAATAAGTGCATCCAAAGGAGTTAGGAGACAGTGAGCTAGACAGATATCCAAATATCAGTGCTTATGATGCATATCATGTAGTTGAAAAATATAAGAAAATTTTCCTTAATTGGCTGAAAGCACTCCAATCTAGAAACTGTGGGTTGCTTGGGATCTGGGGTGCTCTGACAGACCTATGGGTAAAGCCATGTAGCTAATACAAGGTACAAGGCAAAATAACCTATTTCTGTCCCTGAGTGCTCCTGGATCTGTTACGTAAGTGTCCAAAACACTTCAATGACACCAAATTTCCATTTATCTCTGTGTGAACTGAACACATACCTAAATACCATTGAGGACTGTGGGTGGTGATCTCACACATTGTTTTTCATGGAAGAGTCTTTCTTTCTTTATCTCTTACATTTATAGCTGGAATCTAAGGATAATCATACTCCCTCTGTTTGTCGTAGCCACTTTGATCTTGAGTCCTTTGAGGCACATACTGTCTACAATTTTATCTGTATACCTAAAAAAAGGGGGAAATTAGCAGAAATACAAATCACAGTCCTGTATGGTTATATCCAAGGACCTTTTCCAGATAAGTTACTGTACACTGAATATTTGCAAAGGAGTTTGAAAAGTATCATTACAAATATCAAGAACAATTAGGTCAAGTCTGTGTTTTCCTAAAATGTTTTTAGTTTTGACATGGCCTTTCCTAAGAGACATTATCTTTCAGTATGGGTTTTTTCATTTACATGTTTTTTTAATACTATTGTCATCAACCTCCCAAAAATACAGCTGGTTTCTGCATTTTTCCGCAGAGTAATTCAGCAAAGATAGCTAATCTTACTCTGCAGAAGCAAATCACAGAAATTTACCAGCTCTGGATTTTGCTCTGTCCTTAACAGCAACAAAAACAAAATTTGGAGAGATTTGACATTCCGTTGCATTTAGATCAGTATCTTTTTCTTCTTTCCTAATAAACACATTCACAACAATGGCTCTCAGATCATCTCTGACATCCCCAAGGGACTGCACATAGGTCATAGACTCTGAACACCAGCACATGAGCACAGAATAATATTAGTAAAAAAGTAGGAAGTAAAACTTCAAAGTCATTGCTATCTGTAAGATTTCCTCTTTAGAAACCTCTTAGCAAATTCTAACTTATTTCATTTCAAGTACTTATTTAATTCATTTTGGTGAGATTCAGCAATAGGAAGCAATATAGATCCTTGGTCTATGACCTGTGTGCTATTGCAAATAGAATGGAGAGAATTGTAGCTTTTTTTTTTCTTCATTTTTCTGTAAGTATAAAAACAAAGCAACAAGATATAAAGAATAGGAGAGAATAAAGAAAAAAAATCTAACTTTAGAAATAGAATTACTCCCACTGAGGTTCAAAGGATGAGCTGAGCCGGAGTTCCTCATCTGCACTTTCCATTAATGCTTGGTCTTTGTATAAATAGTACAGATTGGTAACTAGAATTTAATTTCTTTTGTTTTTCCACTGAACAATTGTTTTCCATTTTACCTGAGATGACACCAAGTCATTGTGACAGAGGCCCCTAAGACCTTGCTGTGATTCTCTAATGACTTAAATTCCCCACTTTCCCAGAGTACACTAAGACATAAGGCTTTTATGTCTTGAGCTGCTGCATAAAGTCCTAATGGAAAATTTCTCTCCTAACTTAAGAACTACCTTATCTCCCATGAATAAACAATGACAGCATATGGATCTAGAATGACCTCTGATAAATCTGTCTTTAACGGAGGAATCACTGTAAAAATTGATTTCCTTTCACCCTCGAGCAACAAGGTCTTCCCTGCACAGAATTAAATACATACAAAGCTTAAGATGTATTTGAATGCGGTACTGCAAGTAGAGGCATTTCATTCAGTATGCAGCTATGCTAGAGGCTCAGACCAATCTGAGATTCAATATGCATTATAATTCTAAAAATAATAATTCTCTAATAAGAATATTTTAGTGTATGTAAGTGCACAGACATAAAATTCACTCTAGGGAAAAAAAAAAAGACAAGTGATTTTCTGTGGAGAGTTTAAGGGAAACTGGAAAAACTGAATAAACAAAATAGAAACCAAACACATGCACACACGCAAATAAAAAGAACCCCAGCACCAAAACTTAGAAGAAATCAGAAGCTGACCTTTTTTGAAATTTGCTTAGTTGACTGTGATTTTTCTGAAGTAAACACTGAAAGGTATCTGAGCAGGGAATGCTTTCCCTTTTGCATAAGGACAATGTACATGGCTTGAGCATGACTTTGCACTTCTAGGTATGGAAAAATCATGTTTGGCGTGTCGCTGGCTATACACAGTCTAGTTTCAGCTAGTTATGAACCACGTTTCCATGCCTGTTTTAATAACAGCAGTACTTCTTTAAATCCACACTAAAACCAATATGAATCCTAAACTTTGTCTGATGATAATATAATCCCTCACAGTTTTGCAAATATGCTAGAATTTCCCTGCAGTGTTCAGGAGCACCTATCATCTAAGTTAGCTTTGCACTTACAAAGGATACTTAGCAGAATCAGTATTGCATAATGGCAATAAAATGGCTTTTAGTTTTCTAGTACTAAAAATTGTTAATATTGTTGCTGCTGCTGTTGTTTACCCATCATTTAATAAAAATGCAGTTGCTTATAAAAAAAAAGACCCAACTTTTATCTAAATACTAGAAACTATCCATACCTCACGTCTTTTCTGGAACTTAAGTGGACCAAAAAGCAAAAATTATTGCATCTTGTGGATGTAACCAGTAAATAAAAATGAACTGAACTATCATGTCCCTCTAGGCAACTACTTTCTCTTATTAATATGATACTAAATCCCCTCATTCCCCTTTAGCCGCCTATACCAAAAGGTAAAAATAATACAATATTTATTACTGAAGTATTAGTATACTAACTAGTAGTAATATGTTTTCTTCTTCACACTTTTCTAAGATCTGGCCCTCAAGATACTGTGGAGTAAAATCACAGCCTATACTATAAATTATTTATATCACATCCCCTTTGTCTAACAATGGCTTCAATTTTAATCTGAAGATTATACGCACATGCAACGAAAGCACAATGAAAGGTGTGCCATTTTAAGAAGACTTAGGAACATGTCCAGATTTTAAATGTGGCCACTCTCCATTTCAGGATATCCAGTTCACCACTGAGTGTTTTAGTTAAATATTTGAACTGGTAGAATTTAAGGTTTCATATGTATGTGTTTGTATAAGAGGTAGAAATATTCTATTTTACCCTCTATATGCAGTTTGGTTTTAATTTGAAAGGCTTTCATTTGCTTTTAAGGTGCTTTAAGGACAGAATATGAGCTTTGGGGCTGCTTTGGGGCTTTTTTTGCCTCCTGTGAGAATTCTCAAAATCTCATTCTGGGAAGATGCATGGCCAAAGCCTTTCCCCCTCTTCTCACCTTATGCAAAAGCTCCAATAGAGCAGATGGTTTCACAAAGATATCCTGCCATTTCCACTGTTGTTTTTCTTTCTAAATGGAAAGAATAATCTGTATAGCTCTTCCTCCAATGGCAAAAAAGTTAAAATTCGCTATTACACTGCCACACAGGTATAGCATCAAACACAGCTGGGTTTCACAGTCCTTGTTATCACTAACCTTCAAATTATCCACCCTCTCCTGCTTCCTTTAACTCCTGCCCTGGTCAATAGAGACTCCATGATCCCTACTAGAGCCATGGATCATCTTTTGCTCCCTCCAGCAGCATTACTTGCAGAGAAATAGGAAAAGGGAGTTTGTAGTTGCTGAGTGACCCTAAATAAGCTGCTTTTTTTGGCTGTCTAAGCATGCAGAGCAGGGCACAGCCTTGGGTGCCATTGGGAACTCTGGCCTATTTCATATTGCTATAAATATTGTGAAGTATGCATGGAAGACCTTATCAGTGTAAAAAACAGAGAAATAAAAACATTAACATATAGATCAAATATCAGCCCAAATAAATCCAGACTGTATTCATGAAGGATTTATATGGCCAAATCTGGGGTAAGAACTGCAGCCAACACAGCATACAGCTGTAAGTTGGAAACAGCATTACCTGACTTCTTCCTTCCTTTCTGGATTTCCACATTGCATTTATTGCTTCTTTGGATAGACTGGTAGCTGACTTGGGCAACAACATACTGGGAACTATTTTAATGATATTGATCTTTGTTATAGTCTTCAATATTTGAGACTTAATTTGCTTGTATAATTTTCCAAATAGTCAAGCTCTCTAATGTCTGTATTTCCAGTAACAGCTCATTCTGTATTTAGACTTAACTTCTGTGTCAGCAATTTCTAGTGTTATGTCTTCCCACTCTTCTAAAGAAGCTGATGATTAGATTTATCAGCTCAACAACCTTATTTTCTAGATGACCCTTGGATGCCATAGGGATAGGAGTATCATGACTATTTAAATGGTTTTAAGTTCCCTGTTGCAATATCATTTCCACAAAATGTCATTTACCATATATTTGTGCAGCACAGAGAACAGTGGGTTGCCAGCAACACTGAGACCTCGCACTCTAGATAAGAAGCACTTTATAACTGGCCACCAGTACACATCTACCAGCAAACTCCTCTTGAAGTGGCAGCTCACCATGAAATTAAAAGGGCTCAAAGCTGACATGCATCTCCAGCTGGTTTTCTTGCAAAAAGCAAAGATAAGTACATCTGCTCCTTAAGCAAAGGATGTTTGCAAAGATATGCCCACAGGCTCACAGTCCAACACTGAACACATACGTTCCCCTGCTGAAGACACAGTCTTGCACTTCCCCCACAGGATGAAAGGCAGAGTGCTCCCTGCTGCCAACCCAGAGATAACAGCACCAGCATTTAAGGAAGCTTCCATAAAAGCACTCACTAGACGAGAGGATTACAAGTTAAAATGATACAGACCTGATACAAAGCCCATTTGAGTAATGGGCAAGACCTCCATTCATTTCAGCACTTTTTGGCTCAGTTTTTAGAGGTAGCTTATAGTAAGACAAATGTCAAAGAACTGTCACAAATACAATAAACACTCAAAGGAGGAAGGAACACAGTATTTTGTGTAGCCAGATCAATCAGATTCACTGCTTCATGAACTCAATTTTTTTTAGCATTGCAAATCACCATCTCTAAATCACAGTATTTTGACACCTAACAGATAAATTTTCCTCCAAATAATAATATTGCATACCTGAACAAGTTGCTTGTAATGAGGTTTACATTTTGACCCTACTATGTCTTTTTTAATTTAAATAGTGCTGGCCATTGGAGGGAGTTGAAGAATTCACATATCTTAGAAGATGGTTTGATTAGAAGTGGTTGTTAAATTTAAAGATCAGAGTGATTCTATCTGTTCCTTGCTCATTCTCCTGCATCCTTGCTTTATGGGAAGCTCATTAATAGATCAGATTGCCCAGTTTGTCATTCTTTTCATTATGCAAAATACATACTTTTCATTTACCTTTACTGTGGAAAAAATCAGTTATCTTCAGCTTGATAAAATGACTTCTTTGGGTTTCTTTTCAACTCCTGATCAGCTCAAAAATCTCTAAAATCTCAACTGGTGGTAGAATATCAGGGAACCCTGATGTGTGCCAATTGCAATGTAATGATCTTTATGTTCACATTTAAATATGAAGTGCAATAGCTTAGAAAGTTGACCACTGGGCAAAACTTACATTGACCTGAAAGGAAAATAGAAGAGCTTAAAAGCTCTCTGATTATTATCAAAAGATCTACTTGACATAGAAGTTAAAAAAGGAATTCCTAAAATGGACCTTTTGTTCCCAACTCTTTGGTTTTACAATATCTATGGAAATTCGGTGCAAAAAAAGTTTTTTTGTTGTTTGCTTTATTTCTGGATTTTTCTTAGCAAAGTTCTGGCTTTCACTGGACTAAATAGATCAGAAACTCGTAGGCCTATGGATCTACATCAGTATTTTTTTAAAATAATGTAAATCTGACCAGACTTCTAAACATACCAGCAGTCTACGGAATATATTCTATTTATTGCTATTTCTTGGAGTTGCTCTGCAGACTCATAAAGATATTTGAAACACTAGAAATTTTAGGTAATAACAAATTCCTTCACCTAACTGCACATAATTTAAGTTCAACAAAGCTTTTAAACATGTATTTATGATAAATTTCATGCAAGCATCTTTGTCCCTCTGACTTCATAGGAACTAGGAGAAACCAGCAGTGTGATGAAGTTCAGTCCTCACATGTAAGCTTAGCAGCCTGGTGGCTTCGATAATTACATACCTGATAAAACATGGGCAGATATTTAACAGTTATGTTGTTTGAAGTCTTAGTTATGTTGGTATGTGCAAGACAAACTGTTTGTGCAAAAACCTCCATGGATTCAACATGAATTGCTTTCCTACTTGCAAGAACAAGGTTCAAATGGATATAACAGTAACTGACAGAAGACTAGCAGGGAAGGACAGAAAAAAGTCAGTCAACATGTTTCCATGATCACTTAATTCATAAATGAACATAAAATAAGATAATGGGACTTTGCCACAGTCAAAAGAATCATGTGATTTGATTTCATATGAAGCCGCTATTAACTACAAATATACACATTGATGAGAGTGGTGGAAACAGAGACTACAGGAGAATCCCTGCTGGCAGTTATGTGCCTTATCACTTCCAGGGAAATTCGTAGAAGAATGCAGGATATGCACTGCACAGACACATAACGAGAAAATAATATCTTTCATAAGGAAAGTAAAGTCTTAAAATATGCTGCTGCAGAAAATTTATGTAGAGTGGGAAAATATTAAACTGAATTCTACTCTTATCACCAAATTATATTTCTTTCACTTGACTGTTTTCACTCTCAGTCCTGAAAAATCTGTATTTTATAGAATAGTGTATAGCAAAAAAACTGCTTCATAATTCCAGTATGTTTAAGCTGCCCTCAGATTTGCACTGTGCAGCGACATCAGATACATTTTTGTGAATTCCACTGAGCAGCAAACAGATCAAAGATCTGCCCAGAAGAATATGCCCCATTTCTGTACAGGATAATGATAATGATAACATTTATGTATCAGCTGACTTCTTCATCAAGACTTCTGATACTTCAGGAGTTGTTTCTTTCAGCATCACCTTAACTGCCTCTATACTTGGCCACAAAAACATAGCTACATATCAGAGCAACCCATATGCGGTTTTTAACATTTACATAGTTTTTTATGCAGTCACAATATTGGAGCAGACCCTGGCTAGATGGAGAGAAGGCAAACAAATCATTGCCTTGCTTTTGTTTCTCTATTCTACCTGCAGAAAAGCTGCAAAAGGAAATTTTGTCTGACAGCTTCCTCATTTTGGTGAGCTGAAGTTCTAAGCTGAAACTCATGATTGTCACTGGAGTTATAAAGATAAAAGGGGTGCGTGCTAAAGAAACCAGAGAAAGAACTCCATTTAACTCCATATGTGAATACGCATTCTTTCCCTGAGGTTTGCATGATCCATGAAACTAGTGCAAAGTTCATGTTAGGATTAGACTTTCAAAAGGTTTTGGAACAAAGTCAAATTTTTCAAGATACAATCTCTTTATATTTTAATGGAGCAAAGATGTTATCATGACCTCTGGGATTATGCAAATCATTGAAATTTGTTCAGTAAACCTTAAATATAACCTGCAAGTATAAAGACATTTTTGACTGGAAAGCTTCAGGAGATAAAGAACTACTACATCCTTATATAACCTGTTGCAATGGCTGACCCTCTAATCATAAAACCCTCTCCATTATTAGGTTTGAATTTTCTAGCTACTGGATCTTGCTGTATATTGTGTTCTGTTATTGTGTCTTGGTTTACTAGTTTAAACAGCTGTCTCCTAGAAGTCTTTTCCTTATGCAGATGCTTAGAGCCAACAATCACTCCCAGCCTTGTGTTAAATAACCTGCTAGAAACTTCAGAAGCATAAACTGAGAGGCATGATTTCCAGGCCTCATTTTTAGGTTAGGCTTTTTTTCCAATTTTAGTGTTCCAGTTCACACAGTTTTCTTTAAATAGCTTCACTAATTCTGACCTCAATGGCAATTTTGCATTCCTACTTCTACGTAACAGTTTCAGCACACACAGCCAAAAATCACTTTGTCCTCTTTACTCAAGTTTCATACTAAGAGCAAATTTTCAGTTCTAAAGACTTCTTATTGCTGTTCTATCCTGCACACAAACCTTTAAACTACAAACATGGCTTACATTAGTTTTAGACAAATGAACATATATTTAACAGTGTTAAAACTTTGTTTAAATGTGCCCATTATGTCAAGCAATCCAGACCGCAGAGAAACAGGTGACCTGCTTCTATTAAAGCCTTTCAGTTCACAAAATGAAGTCAGCCAAGATATTGACTAACCAGATCTGACCTTATAAATGTCTTCTTGACATGTTTTCCAATTACAATTCCTTTTGAACAATTTTATGAGATTATAATTAATGCAGATGCAATTAATTTAACTTGCTGCATTTCAAGGTTTTCCTATATTTTTCCTGCAAGACTATGTCAAATACTTATAGTATTGACACAGCTACATTGTATTAATATACAACAATATGAAAGAACATCAGGAATGCTTAAGAAAACACTTTCTTTTGTACAATCATTCCGACAGGCAGTATAAGGCATCCCTCATTCCATTCATCAATGGAAATGCCCACTTCAACTTTTCCGTATTTTCTCCAGAATCCCTAACTTAAGTAGCCTGCTCAGGTATTCCACCTTTTTTTTTTAATATTGGAATGACATTTCCTTTTTCCCAGTACTCTGGCATTTTGCCAGTCTCCAAAGATTATCTCCGCAATTGTTCTTTCAAACACCTCTTGGCAAACTCTTTAATAGACTTGGTATTAACTTATTTAGTTCTGAAGATTTGGAAATATTTCATTTAAACGGTTACTGTTTAATCTCCTCAATATTAGCTGTATCATGTATTAGTATCATGCATTAGTATCATGCTAAATTATAATCCTGCTTCTTTCTTATTATGTGTATTGCTGGAAAAAATTTTCTTTATCCATATCAGACATATATTATTACTAAGATTTGATTTACTCTTCCTGTGCATTAGAAATGTTTTACTGTTTTTTTTACTATCTTGGGCAGAGATGTTTTTTATTTCTGTATTTAGTTTTCTCTATGGATTGATTTTATTTCGTAAATGTTGGTTTATCCTCACTGCCATGAGCTTCTCCCTTTTTTGTTTGCTACATGCTTGTTTTGTAGTGTTTTTCTTTATTTTCAGAGGGTGTTTGTAACTGTCTTCCTTTTCTAGCAAGATTTTTTTCAGCCATAGAAACCTTTCGTGATTGCAGAGCTGGGTTTTTTTGGCATCAAATAAAGCATTCTTAAACAATTCCTAATTATCATACACATTCTTGTGTTTAAATTTTTCCTCCCACTCAATTTTGCTCATGATTGTTTTCCGCTTTGGGAAATTGGCCTTTTTAAAGCACCAAGAATACAATATTCTTTGCACAAACCAAATAAAATTAGATCACGATTGCTTGCACCTAGGCAACTATCTTGTTCAGTGATCAATTCATCTTTATCTGTCAGAATATGTAATTAGGATTGGGACATTAGGAATGTCCCAACTTGGATGCAGTGCCAAAGCTACTAGTTTTAGAAACTTACCTTTCAAAAGTAGCAGCATGCAACTTCTAACACACATGCCACAAAGTAATATAACCTTTCTTCATAGGATAGTGAGGTATTTCAAAAGTTGCCTCAAAATGCTTCCTTTCCTTCATCTCATGGTCTGTATCATAGTTCTTATTTTCTACACTATCATCAGCAAGACGTTTGTTTCTGAAAGTTCACTTTGTTGTGCAAAAGCTAGTAATCAATAACAAGACGTAATGAAGCAATACCTATTTTGAAACTATAACGAGAAAATATGCCCTCTCTGGTTTTGTCTCAGAACATGAGCTAAATCTTTTGGGGACAGATGCTGGCACAGGGATTTAATCCAGACCCTCTAAATACAGGGTGCAGTATTCCAGCTTTTATTCAACATTTATTTTGCCCCCAAATATTGGAAGCAATATGGTAAGTTGTCTGTCATCTTGAAACACAGACTATGAAAACAGAAGTGATGTATGTTCTTCAGCTGATGTCTGCTCTCAGGGTTTTATGGGGCTTCATAATCCCTTAGAAAGACAGATTTCTGCGATATGAGACTGCCATTGTGTGGCTAATAGTCACTATATTTTGATGGAATCAAGTCAAGGCAGAGTACAAAACTCCTATTTTTCTATAGAAAAACCTATAAATGTATAAGCTTTCAACTTCAGGATTTTTAAGAGAAACTTTTAAAATGTGTTAGAGAGATTATCATCTGCAACATCGCCTATTTTGCAAAATAGCTCATTTGTACTTTGTGGGCAAAATCAAAGAGGACCAGATGAAAAAAAAATGACTGTTCTTGTAGTTTTCATTCTTGATCTTTTCCTAAGTTTGTGTTGCCAAGGCATTAATAATTAAACCACAGAGATTGCATAAAAATGGAACTCCCAATTCAGGAAAACTGCTGAAAAGCCAAACACTTCTTTTTTTCCTTCCTCACCCCCCCCACCACT
>JANRGW010037226.1:0-20617 GCA_024733675.1 Psilopsiagon aymara
CAGCAAATGGCACCAATACAGTCCTCCTGTAAGAGACGGTCCTTACCCTGCGAGAGTCAAAACCCTCAGCAAGGCACAGATAGACCCAAAACAGCTGCTTCTTGGCTGATGAAGTCCTTGGAAGGCTCTAGGTCAGATCTCCCACAGTTGGGTACAACAGCAGGGTTACAGCTTCCCTGTAGGAGAGGTTTCCATCTCCCCCTCCTTCCCATGTCCTGCCTGCTCCTCGTGTAACCATTGCATCATTAAATCAGCCATTCCCCATGGGGTCAGACCATCCCATTCTCCACCTCTGAGTCCTGTTTCTGCTTGCAGCAGAGCAAACACAGCTGGTGTTTACCCACAGCAGCTCCTCGGTCAGCCCTTGCCCGGAAGGGGAGCGCACAGAGGCTGCAGTTCACATCTGCTCTATGCAGAGCATCCTCTGGCTCCAGCTGTGGTTTAAAGCCTCGCTGCATCCTCAGCAATGGGCATCACTGACCAAAGAGCAAGGACATGCACCTCTAGAGCCCTTCCAAGTGTAATCCAGAGACTGCTCAGCCGGGAATGGCAGCAGCAAGAAGCCTTTTCCCTGGCAGCACATGTCCTGCTATAGCTGCAGAGCACTGTTCCCAATCAATGCCCTGGGTAAATAACAGGCACACAAGGTAAATGCTGGAGCTGGTTAATGCATTTCTCATTGCACCTTCTTCCATCTGAAAACTCTGGCTCAGCTAAATAGGAACGGCTCCACAAACACGGATGACTTTGTTTCCAGAATTTAAAGGGCAATAATTAAAACCACTCATTAGTTTCAGTCTGGGAGATGCTGAAGTCAAAACACTTCTGCTGAGGGTTAAATGAATGGTTTCGGAAGGTTTTGTTTCATGCCCAGAAGCGTTCCAAGGTTATGGCTTGTCATCCCACTTTCTGTCAAAGGGAAATAATGTTTAAATCTCAGCAGTGCTGAAGGTGAAAAGATGCAGTTAAATCAGTCCCAGGGAACATCCGCTCTTTTCGCTCAGTTTTGACAGCAGATTTCTTTCCTCCTTCATGTTTTACCTGCCCTCACCCCATAAATGTCATCCCTGGGAACACGGCACCGCCCTGCAGTGATGTAGGGAACTGGGTCAGGGCTGACTCAGAGTGAAAACACCCTTTCCCCAGAGCTTCTATCATGATTCTCCCTCTGATGACAGAGACCTGCAGAACCAACACTCCACAGGCTGGAAAAACAGGAAGAAGAAGTTTCTGCACAAGTTTTCATTGCTTTTATAAAGGGAAAGCTTTTCACAGAATCACAGAATGGTTTGGGTTGGAAAGAACATTAAGATCATCCAATTCCAAAGTTCTTTGTTAAGTACCTTCACCCTCCTCTGCCCTCCCTCCTTCCCCTGCTCCCAAAGGGCACAGGCAAGCTGGCTCTTGCTCGGATGCTGCATCAGGATCTTGCATTAAGACGTCTCATTTCTTCCAGAATCAAGAGGACGACGTTACTGCGGCTGCAGCTCCTGGCCGAGCCCGAGTACCGGCTCAGCGACGTGATGCGGGAATCCCTGCTGCAGGACCGCCTGGCTCCCGTCCTCACCGAGCCCCATCTCTTGGCTTTGGACCGACGGTTACAGCTCATCCTGAGAGCTGTGAGGAAATGCATAGACACCTATGGGGAAGCCAAGGTAGTGGCCAATGATACCACGCAGCCCGAGGCTCCTGCATCTGACAGACTGAAGCTGACTACTTAAGCAGCCTGGAACTCATGCTTAGAGGTAGGGAAAACCCCTGCAAGGCAAGTGGGAAGCTTTAAGAGCTACTGATTTCCATCTACAAACACTTGTGGAGACTGAGAGGGGAGAAACCCTTCAGAAAATGCTCAGGAATCACACTGGGCTCCTGTGCTGGGTGCTTGACCAAAGCTGCTGTGCTTGGTCCGTGTGTTGGTAAGTTGTGGTCTGACTGCAGCAGATCTTCATGCCCTGAGCACCAACTCTATGGTGGGAAAGCAGGGATGATCTCTTCTGGAGCTGCTCATGCCCTTGGGAGGGTGGGGAACACACGGCCATTGGTTTGCCCAACCTGCTCGGTTGCTGCCAAAGGACACAAACAAGATCCAAGGATAAGGCTTGAATAAAGATGCCAAGAACATTTCCCTCTTATTAAGTCTATGTTCCATAATCAAGACGGTATTTAAGAGTAATCTTACTTCACACAGGCAGTGCCTGTGAGACAAGGTAAGGTATTGACCCGGCATGGGCGGACTGAAGAACATCTGCAGTTTTCACCATCGGGCCTCTCCATTGCCTCTTGTTCTCCCTAACAGCGATCAACACACTTCACCTCAATCTGTGCGTGTCACTCAAAAGCCCACCACCTCATAGGACAGTAAAACCACCTCTACTTTTACCTGCCTCATGGGTGGAAGAGCCAGTTTGAGTTATGGGAGAACAGCAGGAATGGGCTGCTTTTGACCCCAAGAGAAATCAACAACCAACCAAAGCCAAACCCCAAACTGCTCAGAGACGTACATCTGTAATCACAATTCAAGAAGGCACCCACCTCTGGTGAAAACATTGTGCCAAACTGGGGGGAATTTACCTCAGGTCATCTTCTTCTAGCTTTAGAATCACTGAAGCTGTCAGAATTCAGTGGAAAACAGCAGTGGTGTCCTGCCCCCATCTCTCTATGTTTTGAGGAGATGCAATAGAAACTGGAGACCAAAAAAGCATAGGGAGGGAGTTACCAGACCTCTCAATTTGCAGTTTTCCCCTTGCCTCCCAATGACAAGGCTTAAGAATAACTTAATAAAAGCTTTCTGAGAGCTTTTCCCTTTAACTGCCCGAGGAGGATTGCACTGAGCCTTTTGGCAGCCTTGGGAAAGCAGTTGAGATCTCTGTTGATAATTTATCATCCTTAAGGATACAAAAACCCCAAACAAGAGCCACACCACAGCCAGCTACCAGCAGCTCATTCTAAACTAACCTGTAAGTCAAACAAAACCCATTATAGCACTGCAGAGCTTTCACAGAACATCCTACAACCATAGTACGAGTGATGGGGCAGCAGTTCCTAATGGGTTCTCAGCAAGCTCCTGCACCATTCCTATGGGCTGGAATTCTGCCCAATCTAGAGGGAACTCAGTCACCCTGGCAGGAAGTGCCTGGATCACACGAGAAGGGAACAAAGCCCCTCTGGCCACAGCTATTGTTTTCACAGGGGACTGTAGTGACAAATCAGCTCCACAGTAGTTCTACAACACACCCATCTCCACACTGTAAAGCTACAGGAGACTGCAGTTGTAATTGAGTATGTTCCTACGGGGCCCTGCTCTATTCATTCCTGTGTTTGAGGAAGCTTGGAGTGTTTCTGCTTAGCAAAGAGATTCCTCCAGTATTCTCCTAACCAATCCTAAACCCCACACCACCCTCCTTCAGTCTCTCCTGACTTGTCATTCTGCCCTATCCTTCCATCTCCAGCTTCCCCGAAGCAAAGTTTTAGGCAGTCTCAATCAATCAAACAGAATTCTCAGCACTGGGGTAAATTCAGACCTTTTCATTCTTGCAGAGAACAGGTGAGAATAAAAGGATTCAGCTCATCCCCAGCATCAGCAGTGCGAGGGTTGCTTCCATGCAGGGCACTGTATTCCCAAAGCCGTATCACCCTCTACTGGTGACTTTCTGCGCACTTACCACACACGGCACGTCCGAAAATACTTGGTAACTCGGCTTGAACAGGAAGCACACGGCAACAGAAGATAAGTTTAAAAGTCAAGCTCTAATGTGGGAAGTTTAAGTTTTACTCTAGATAGGAACAGTTCTGTTTTCAGCCTTCTATTTGGTCAAGGAGTGAGGGCAGGGGAGAGCTGGAAAAAGGAAACAGAGCCAGGGATGTGCAAATGGTCGGTGCACTGATGGGGGCTGCAAGGTTCCCTTCTTCTCATTTCTGTTCTCCTTCACGTGGTAGGTTTTTAAGGTATCTTCAAATGGCAACAGCTTTCTCAGAGTGGGATGTAAAACGTGCCCAGCCTGAGCTGCTTCAGGTCATCACTTTGAGGTTTTTCCTACTTCATCATAGAATGAAGATCCCCCTCTTCTATTTCTCCATCTGCCCACCAGAACTCATTCATCAGTGATTATCACATGTTCATTAAGATTAAAAACTTCATTAAGATTATGCATATATGGGAGCAAACAACTTAGAGAAGCTTATGAGTGCCAATACTAGTGTCTGGGCTGGGAATCAACCACCTTAACACGAGATCAGGGCAGCAGGAGGCGTAAAGAAACAGCCAAGACACAGATACCTTGCCACTTCAAAAGCCATGATGAGCCAGAATTACGGAGGAGTTCCCAGGTCACAGGCACATATTAGCTCATGGAGACCAAGCTCTCTGGCAGGGTCCATTGTGCTGTACACTAAGACTTGAACTCAAGCCTCCAGAGTTAACGTAAAGCGAATCCATTGAAGCTTCTTAGTTTTTACCACCTCATTCATAACAATTCTTCTGAGGCTAAAGGAAAACACAATACAGGGAAAACAAAATGAAGGGGGGAAAAAAGAGGAGACTGATTGCGTTTAAGAATTTAAATCATTTTATTGCTTTACCTGCCATTAGGACAATCTATAACAAAAGGAATATAATATATTAGCACATACAGTAAATCAGACTTATATAGTCAGATAACAATACAAAAATGGTCCTCTGGTTGACTATAGCTTTCTAGGGCAATAGACTTCATCAATTCGCTAAAGGTGGACTAGTAAAGAATTACTTCTAAAGCCCTGAATGTTAGCTAAGGCAAAACTATGCCAATTGTGGTTTCAAACATATTTCAATTGCACACAAAGGTAAAGCTATAACTGGTTAATATTTAACTCAGACTTAGCTGATTTATCTTAAAATCTTGTAGGTAAAACTACAAAAGGGAGTAACCAGCAAGCTAAAAAGATGCAGTAGTGAAACCTGATTAGAAAGCCTTATATAAAAAAAATGTGCCTTTTGTTGTGGAGCTCTAACTAGTTTACATCGGGTTTGGTGCTTTAAAGTAACATAAAGAACACATCTGAAGAAAAAACCCAGATAAGAGTCAAAACTTAAGGAAAGTTTTACCAGAAAGAAAAAGAACCAAAAAGGTCGGGTTTGCTTATTCCTTAAGGACTGTGGCTGAATCCTCTCCACAAGGTCTCCCGAATAGAGAACTCGAACCACCAAGTGTTTAAACCCCATTATTGGGGTTTCAGGTTCAGAAACAACCTGAAACCTTCTGTAAAGGCTTGATGCCCTCAGTATTGTTTTACATCAATTCCCAGACTCTTGGTTATCTACATGCCTTGGAGAGTCTGGAATCGGAATCCATCCGACCTCAGAAAGGAACTCAAATGAGGGCTCCATCGTTAGAAGTAGTTGCACAACAAATGCAGAACTGCTTGCTGTCACTCCCAAATACAAACCTACGCTACTTTATATAAATTACAGTTTAAAGGAAACCTTAAAAATTGCCTACCATTATTGAACCGTGGAATTCAGTAAAAACTTTGGGGAAGTATTGGTGTGCACAGAGTAATGGAACACAAAGCTGGTAAATACTGAAGTACATTTAAGACTCCGCAACATATTGAACTTGGAAAGAAAGAAAAGTGTGAAATATGCATCATGTTATATTCCATCAGCAAGGAAAGAGAATGCACCTTCTGTGTTTAAACTACATTTATCAGTAACCATTTAAAAAGGATCCACTGACTGATTTAAAAACTTAAAATAACTGAGTGTTGCAGGAAAGGTAAAACATTCACTTCTGCCTTATGTTCTCTACCAATAACAATGGCATCTATATAGACCATCAATCTCACCACCTGCAACTGGTGCTGGCCATAAAAACTCCACATTTCTTTTCCCTGGTAACAAAGGGTTCACCTGAACTGATGATGTTTAAAAAAGTCAACTGAGGAATGCAAAGCAAGCAAAAGTCACCGGGGAAATAAAACATTTGCTTCCAATTCCTACACCAACCTAAGTACTAGATCATTACTCACAGCTGGACAGCTGCACCGTTCTTACACCAACCTATGTACTACAGACCGAAGTCAGACATTGAATGTCACATTTGGTTCTTGCCACTTTGAACAGGGAGAGTCGTAAATGGCTGAAGAAAGAAAATCAGTTGCGGCAAGTCAGCAAATGAAGTAACAACTGCAGTAGTTCACCAGAACTAGTAACCTTGAAAGCTTTGCTTTACACTTGACAGAAACATAACTAAGCAATCTTAACCCAGCAGACACAGGAACAATTATACTGTTAAATTCCAACTGTGGCTTTCTTAGCAGCTGATGCCTCACGACTGAACCCAGGATTACAGTACCCAGAGAGTTAAAAAAAAGAAGAAACCCCCAAGCTCCAAGCTTAATTACAAGGGCAGTTCTTGTTTGAAAAGAAATACAGCAGATGATGAACACAGCCTTCAAATCTGTCCAACAGTTTGAGAAACTCCTTTAAAAGTACTTTTTTCCCCCTCTGCTGTCACCTCCTTACTCTATGGCAACGAGCACAGCGCCAGGAGGGCTCTCCCTCGCTGAAGCAAGGCTGCATTAGCCCCAGTTGGACACTGTTGCACAGAGAGAAGCCAAAGAGCAAACATCTTCATAAAACTTGTGTTCTACTCATTTAATGGGACAGAGAGCACAGAACCAATACGCTCCAAATTAAAAATAGTGCCATGATAAGCCATTTTTTTTGTTGTTTTTCTCTTTTTTTAAACAGACAGGAAGCTGCAAATGCCAGTGGCAATGTGGCTCTGCACAAGGGTAATAAAGCAGTCTGCATTCATGAAGCACGTTTTGGGTAGGGAGGAAGGTTTCAGACAGACAGTGATACAAAACTGTTGTACTGCTGGATGTTGCGCTTGAGAATATCCGAGCAGGGCCCCAGGACGCGCTCAAACCGGGGTCGATCGAGCTTTACACATTTCAAGAGGCCACGAGCAACCACGGTGGCAGCACGGGGACGGTTCATCAGCAGAGCTATTTCACCTACAGCAACAGGAGAGCATGAACGGAGTTAAAACCAACGTGCCAAAGAGCCAAAGAAATTACCCTCTTGTGGTTCAAGCTGCTGCAGAATACCCTGTTATAAATTATTACATTATACCCCAAACTCCTCTATGAGCACATACATCCAGTCCTTATCTGTGATCCAAAAATAGATCAATATGCATTAGACAAGTGCTTAGTTCCATAGAAGACCCATGGAAGTCCCATGGAAGTTCCATAGAAGTTCCACGGAAGATTATCTCAGAGTCTTCACAAGTAACTATAACAGAATCATAGCCTTTTTCTTTGCCAACATATAGAAGCTTTTTCACACCAAAGCAACTTACAGACCATGTCACTTTTAGCTAGTAAGAACACATTCAACAGAAGGAGAAAACCCCCTGATCTGCACTTGGGAGACTATATCCAGAGCACCACACAGTTTCAGAGTCCCCAGTGCAAGCTGTTGCCAAAGCTGAGCAAGTCCAGCAGTGCCACACAGATGGCTGAGGTCTGCAGCACAGGGGGTACAAAAAGATGCTGAAAGAGCTGTGTTAGTCTGGCCTGAAAAAAAGGCAGCTGAGGAGGGAATCTTATTGCTGTTTTGTAACAAGAGATTATAAAGATAAAACTAGACTGCCCTCTGCATAGTGAAAGGCAAAGAGAAAGCAGCAAGTTGCAGAACAGGATATTCTTGTCAGGCATAAAGGAAAACTCTTCACAACCAGGCTGGTTAAACAGTGAGAGGCTGCTGGATCTCCATCCCTGGAGACACAAGAGACTCAAGTGGACACGCCTGGAGCAGTGTGATGCAATTTCAAAGGAGGCCCCTTCTAAATGAAAGCTCTCTAGAAAAATACCAGTTCTTCGATACACACACACACCTGAAAGCCAAGTGACTGACACTCACCTGACATTCAGTGAAACCCCACGAGGCAGCCAAAACAGTAATTAGGCAAATCCATCCCATCACTATCATGCACAGCCATCACCCACACAGCACAGGTAGAATAGCGACAGTTGTGTGAGTAACCATCGTGGGCACTACGTAACTCACCAAAATAGTCTGAAGGTGCCAGTCTGCCCACTTCAACAAATTCCTCATTCTCTGACCGACGCTGTAGCACCGCAGCTGTGCCCTTCAATAAATCACAGCGATTAAACAACTGGAATTCCCAGCATCACTTAAAAAACACCGAATTCCACATGGAATTAGCTGCTTTGCAGAAATAACTTAGGATGGCTCAGCCTAGGAGACATGTCACAGTCCTTGCCCAATTTACCAGACTGCTCTTTAAGAACAGCTGGTTCTCCCTCCTCTTGAAACACAAATGTCTTTGGGTAGTTACATATCCATAGCACTGACTCCTTCCTGGTTTTCCTCGTGACAGCAAGAATATTACAGCCTGACAGGCAAAACCCCACCACAACAAAACAGACAGAAGACAATGATACCACCAGCAAGACATTATTAACCATCTAGAATAGGTCTCTACTCTTCTGTAAAAGATAAACTGATTTCAGCCAGAAATCAGTTTCCTACAAGTACCCTTTGTAAAAATAGCAAAATTAAATAAATGCTTCTGCATGTCCAGCAGGATTATATTCCTTTAGGAATCCTCTTAAAGTACATTCTTCTATGCCATATTTTCCTCCAAGTGTCTATTTAGGGGCAGAATCAGCCATGTTAAGAATAAAAAAAGTAAAGTTTGAGCTTTTAATTTGAGCTCACTTACCTCCAGGATAATGAAGAACTCGTCTCCCGGCTCTCCCTGCACCACAATCTTTTGCCCATCCTCAAACTGTACTGGCTCCAATGCATCAGCTACAGTGAGACGCTCCCACTTGTCCAGAGATTCTATCGAGTTAATAGTTCATTAACAGAACAAAACACAAACACGCTTTCTGCTCTGTCTTCACACAGAGGTCAACTGATTTCTGGCTACATTTGTGTATCAGATAGACTTGAATTAAGAGTTGATTTGGAATGATGGAGAAAAGCAGTAGAGGCTTTGCAGTCAGTTTTAATGGATTACTGCAATAGCCTGTCATCATAACGATGCTTGGTAACAGCTTTATTGAAGGGTGGCAATTTATTCCACTCCAGAACAAAAATCTAGTCACTTACCCAATATAGATACTTTACTAAGGAATTCCTCATACATCTTTCTCTTTCTCAAAGTGCTTCCCTAAAAGAAAAACAAACCCCAGTTTTCTTTCTACTTCACATTTTACATGAAGCTTCAAATAAATCTCAAGACAAATTAAGCAGACACCCCACATCCTGTCTCAGACCCCAAACCCACAAGATTGTGTTTTAATTATTTCAGAGCCAAGCAACCTTCGTCAAGTACTTAGGACTTATTGCAGCCTTAATGCTCATTTCTGAAATACATTCTAATCAGAACTCACAATGCCTGCTTAAGTTAGTTACAACTGCTGTTCACACACACTACTTACACATAGCAAGGTATGAATAGAGCAGAATCAAAACATCTGGCAAGTTAACCGGTAGGTATTACATTTTTAGTCCAGTTTAATGCTGTATTGGTACTGTTTGTTCACTGTTGCAAGGCTCCCCCTTGCCCCATGCCTGATAAATGTACGCTGAGTGATTTGCTTTACAATTACAAAAGCGAAAGCAGGACTTTGAATAAATAACTCCAGCAAAGGACAGGCACAGGTAGGTCAGAAATGACCAGTGTAAGTTGAGTGAACAGTAAAACTAGAAGCATAATTCCAAGTTATACACACAGCTACTTGAGTCAATGGCATAAGCCACACATCAGCTAGAGGAATACTTGCCATCAGGATCCTTCTGTAGCTGTCTCTGTCAATGCCCCACAACTTCACATTTGTCTTTGCTTTGACAGTTGCAGCTCGGGGAGTTCCATATATAAGGGCAAGCTCTCCAAAGCTTCCACCCTCACCAACGCTGGTTGCCCACTCACTGTTCACATAAACCTGAAAGGCAGAGCACAGTGGTAAGCCAAGACCCACAGTGTGTTGTGAGCTGGTCAGAGACAACACAAAGCTCCTACTGCCCTGTATGTCCTTTACAGTAAAGGAATTTCTCAGGTCTGTGCAGTCAGAGTTCACCATTTCAGGGCCTCATCAACTCTTCACAGCCAACCCCAGTCCCAGCCACAATTTCTATTTTCATTGACAAATGGACTCTCTCGTATATCACATGCACTGAGACCCTTTGATCGGAAATAAAATCTGAACAAAGCCTTTGTCAGAGAAAACCAGTTTGACTGAAAAATCAAAAGCCTGGTCATTCTTAAAGCCTGTCCCACACCTCAACTGCACTCCACCCTGTACTTGTAAAGCATTAGTATTGCGCTGATGTCCAAACTGTTCATTCTGAAACGCAGCACAACTCACAGTCTGTGCAGCCAGACTGAGGCATCAAGGAGCAAACAGGCTCTAAAGCAAAATCTGTTTCTACAATAAGAAATTATGATGAGAAAAGCTGCTAAAGGAAGGGCCTGTACAAATATCAAACGATTCTGCTAGGAATGAACGTATCATTAATAAGCTACCAAAAATGCTTACATCCATTTCTCCTTGATCAACAACATAGAAGTTATCACCTTCATCACCTACAGAAGAAGAGATTGAATACACATTAAAAAGAGTAAAGTTAAGCAAACATTCACATTTCACAGAGCTGACATCTCTGTGCACTTTGATGCGTAGAATCTAATAAAGTTGACAGAGATGAATCTTCGTACAGTGTGCAGGGTGAAATTTCATTGTGCTGATCTTGCACTCTGCTCAGTCCTATGAGAGGACATCTACTGGTACGTGGGAGATCAGCAGCATTTCCAGGATCACTGGAAAGGCGGAGGAGATCCATAAGCTGACGTAAGGTGTGCTACAGAGCCATCAAAGGACAATCTTTCCAATAGACAACACATGCAATGAAGCCACACCTTCCTATAATTGCTCCACTCCTCACTGCAGTATGAGCTGTACTTCAGGTAACAGAACAAAGGGTCACTGCTGCCAGACAATGGCTTTATTTTCAAAGCAAACCCCAAAACTAGTAAGAGCATTAGGCCAGAGCCTGCTCACCACTTCCAACATACCCATCAGTGCAAACACTGTCACTTGCCTTGCTGTATGACAGTCTCTCCTGCAATGTAGGTGACAGGGAACATGGCATCAAAGATGTCACTGAAGAGAAGGAGACCAGAATTAGACAAACTCCTGGACAACTGCCATGCACACGTTCATCTATCTGCACCTCCAACTCTCCAGTACTCCTCCTATAACCCCTATATGGTTACAGTGACAGGCCGTGCAGCTCTGTACATTATGACACTTAAGAAACTTTAAGACTACAAAGATCTTTTTCTACCTTCTCTCATTATCATCAAGATGGGCAAACAGCACATTCTTCTCAATAGCTTTTGCCAAAGCAGCCATAGTCTTATAATCTTTTGGAATAACCTAGGATAGAATCAGAAAATTAACAAATTAACGATTCCAAGAACAATTTCTGCATTCCCCAGAGTAAATAAACTATTTAAATTGCTACAAAACACTGGCTGTTTCTTTCAAGCACTACAGATCTAAACCCAAACACACTCAATGCTTACAGGCAATTTGGGCAGGAGGTAAATAAAATCTTGCATTATTTTATGCACCTGTAAAAGCATCATCCCTTGTTAGTAAGTTTTTCTGCAAGAGCACAAGTTATCTGTTCAACTTGTTTTCCTATGAATAGCAGCACATCTGCTCTGCCATTAGGCTCAATGCAATGTTGTTGCAGCTGTGGAACAACTGAAAGCACTTTGGTTTTCTATATGATATACAAATATATGTACATTTAAATACATGTAACTTCAAAGGGAACAGGTCTGAGTTAGGCATAAATGGTTCACTTGCATGGCAGTTTATTCTAACCTCCAATTAAACAGCTAGACACAGGTCTGCTTTTTACAGTTATCGTAAGATTTAACAGGCTCCAAGAGCTCAGGTTATTTAATACACTGGATAGAAGGCGGTCTTTGATAAACTGTTGGACTGTAGATGCTACTACTGGCAGTGTTTAAAAGTCAGAGCACCTTTCTAACATAAGATGCAGCATCCTCTTCTGTATAGACTTCTGCACTGATGGCCCCACGCCGCCTTCGACCCTTAACCACAGGGTTCATAGGAGGAGGAGGGGAGATTTCATCCTCCCGTGAGTCCGAGCGAGAACCAGACTTCTGTTGATTCAACAACTGCTTTGTTTCCTCCTAAACAGGAAGGAAGACATGTTTGTATCACATCATCCAGTATAGAAAAAGGTCATTATATATCACATTCCAAATTAGGCTGCCAATGCAAGGGAGCTTCCTGCGCACTGTTACTCCCACATTAAGGAAACAGGAGACTACAGCAACCAAGATCAAAGGCTTTTCAAACAGATGGTAGATATGCCTTTCATTCATAACATTCATATCACAATGGTATTTATTTTAATAAGTCACATGAGTAGTTTGATAAATTCAGCAGTATAAATAAGTTGATTCTACTTTCCACTGGTGTATTCAACTGGCAATTAAGACATCCTGCAAATGCTAAAGACCTTTTCCCACCGTAAACCTATCAGCTCCCCCTCAGCTGTGAGGTGTTGAGCCTTGTTTGATGGGAAAGACGGGAGAGGAATTCCACAGAAACCAATGTTACATGAGAAGCTTTTGAAACAAGGTCAAGTCATGGACCAACTGGATACTCAATAACCAACAGTTATTTTGGGAGAAAGAAACATGAACACGGCTTACAGAAGAGCTGAGGAAGGATGCTGGAGGCCAAAGAGCTGAGTTCCTTCTACAAACCCCAGATTTGCCAGCTTTGCACATTTCCTTATTTCCCTCAGTTACCTGTAGTGGTGTGCTGCAGTGATACTGTACAAGACTAGTGTACTTACAGCAAAATGAAGTCTGAGACACACAGACATCTGATTCTTCTGTGTACCAGAAGATTCACTTTAATTAACTACAATCAGATTAAAAACAACATAAAAGCCAACCTTGAAGCCAGAGCATTTGCATCACAGCAGCTCAAATGACTTTCCCAGCATTAAGGAAACAGGATTTTTTGGGCATGCCTTAAAAGAACAAGGAGTCATCTGTTCTCTAGGAGCTCTCTGGAAAGCTGGGTTTGTCCCAGTGTCCTTGATGAAGCTGTCCCTGCCACATTGCTGCCTGCCTGCCACGTTCCACTCCGGAGGTGCATAGAGGCTATGTATAACAGCAGTGATTTGGGGAAAGGGACATCAGATAACCATTACAGCGAGTGTACATTTTACACCTCTCAGATGGCCAAAGAGCAAGCACTGATCCACCGAGTTACATTTCACTTCCTGCTTTCGGTCCATTGAGAAAACAGTGCTACATTTCAAAATGATGGGAGCAAAACATATTCAAAACCTTGTGTCTCCCTCCTGGTTTTAAAGAAGCGAGTCTGAGATGAAGTTAAAAATAGCTGGAGCAGTCCTAAGTGTGCAGTTTAAACTGCCTCTACAAAGTGGGCACCAACTACAGAAACATACTGTTCATTCACATAGAGACACTTAACCCATTAAAAAAACCTTGATACTTTAAATAAGTGAACACCAGCTGCTGTATTCTTTCCAGGATCACAGAAAATGTAAAGTACTGAGATCCTGTGGCTTTCAGAGATAGCAGTTCTTCAGCAACACTTAGCAAGGAGCTGTGTATCAAAAGAGTTCAACGAGAGACTCATCAGGTAACAGCCCACTCAAAGAACCTGCACTAACAGAAAGAACACAACTGGAAACTTCTGCCTGAGCTGAGATTTAACATTACTGCTACATAGAAGTATGGAATGCACAGAGGAACCACTTACAGATGGGTAAGATAATGTATGATCTTAAAATACACCAGCTATTCTAAGTAGACTACGTACACACTCATCAAGAAGAAGATTATCCCTAATGAGACAAATCTCTCTATATTCACATTGCACGTTGCAAAGCAACACTATACCATGGAGTAAATGACATACTGAAGTCTCATTGTTTTTACAGCAGCAGCTTTTAATGTATTCATCTTTTTAAAATAAACCTTTATGATTTATGACACTAAACCACCACCAGATCAGAGAAAAATAGCACTAGGACCTGAAGAAAGAGCAGCAGTTGTTATTCCCAGTCACCCTCAAAATTAGCCAGTGGTTGTAAGTGAGAAAATGTATTTGTTCTGGTTTAGAAGTGAAAAAGCTGTGTTTAAATTAAGGACAAAATGGACAAAGGCATACATTTTGCTCTGCGCTGATCAGTATAACCATGACCAGGATGTTAAAAAGGTTTAGTACTAAAGTTAGCCTTTATATTGCACCCAAGTCTTGATCCTGGTCTTGCAGCTGATGAAGCAGTTCAAAGTTTTCAGTGTCAGTGACCACTAACTATAAATTCTATTCTTCCTGACAAGTAAGAAACAACTATTAAGTCAATTTAAACTATTACAAGTAAGGGATATTCAAGTGTTGAGACTTCACACACCCGTATTTCAGTCCATCAGCTACTGACGACCTTCCCAATGCCAGAATGATGTTTTACACTGTATGCTCTGGCACCCAGCGACTGTCACCACACCAGAAATTGTCTGTTCCTTCTGAGTAATTAGCATTTAATCTTTGTCAGCTCCTCTCGTATCTTGAAAGCCCCAACACTCAGAAACTAAAAAGCAATGTTAAAAGCTCTGCCATAATTCACATTGCACAGGACATCCTTCCTGACTCCCATGTTTGGCAAATGAAACACTGAGGAAAACAGGAAAACACTCGGCAACATATCTGCGGAGACAAAGTGGGTAGTGGGGAGTAGGTACAGTGCCTAGATGACAATCACACTTCATCATTCCATCTTTCCATAAAGCTTAATATGCACCTAACTGCAATGCACACAGTATTTCCAACACGCACTTAATCCAGTGAACAGCCATGTCCAATATCCAAGATTCATCTGGCAGACTGTAATAATGATCTCTACACTAAATTGCCATAGCTCAAGCTACATTACACAGCCAAGCACAGCACTGGATGGCTGTTAGCTTTTAGTATGCCCTGGTGTTGCACAGCAAAAAGAACAGAGGCCTTGGTACATCACAAGCAGACAAAATAAGAGCATTAATATAACCCATGTGCAGTAATTAGATTCACGTAGCAGCTTTCATAACTCAGCAGAAGACATCTGAATTCCTGTAGCAGCTACAATGGGCTCAGAGAGAGTTCACTGTCATGTTTCTGAACATGAATTCAAAAGCGTGTTTAAACGTCTTCAACGTATTTTAGTAACATGACAGTGAATCAGCTGTGTGTGTGTGCTGTGGAAGAGATGACTTGTCAGGATAACTAGAGAGAAAATAGCAACCTCACCTCAGTTTCCTTACAAATTTAATCTTAAATACCCTATCCCAACCTCAACTTTTATCCAATCAAACAGATTTAGAAAACAGTTGCTCTGCTTTATTAAAGATGCAGCAGACATTACTTTTGGAAAGTAAAGTAGAATCTGTTTCAATCGTTTTTGCTCTACCAGAGCTAAGCTCTGGGTTAGAGCCGGACAGAGCACTTAACATTTATGCTTTCCAGACACAGATGTCAGGAGTTCAATAATGTAGCACAGGATGTTCACTGTTCCGGTACTTGATAGCTACTGAGGTGCTGTGTTACCTGATTAAAGCAAGACCACGGTAAGAGAGATGCTGTGGTTTCACTTGTAGCTATTGCTGCACCAGTGGGCACACATAATCCACGCCAAAACAACTCAAAAGACCCTGACCAAAACCAAAAGACAAATTCAAAGGGAAGCACATTATCGATCCAGTTTTATTTTCAGCTTCCCTGTGGGCTGCTCGAGCACAGAAACAGCCTATCAGCACCAGAATAAAATCATCAAGAGTTATCCAACTCCAGAATACATGTGATTTAAGCTCAGAGCTAGACTTGTCCTCCTAAAAACAAATTCAGCTTCCTTTACTTTTAAATCCTGCGCATTGACCACAAGTCCACTAGAATAAAGCATCCAACCATTCCCATTTTATATCCCAAGGTATGGACTGGTTTGCAATTTATTCCAAGTCCAGTATATTTTGGGAAGTTTTGTATATCAACACTTGTGGTGATGTTTTAAAGCAATTAATCTATCAGTACTTAGAAACTCAGAATCCAAGGCAGGGAAGGAGGCACAGTAACAGGCAGAGACAGTGGAGCCTTAAAACCCTGATCACTATCTAGTTTGCTGCTGGTGGTTTCTCTCTGAAACTACACAAAAATAGAGTCAGACATATTACAGACCCATTGTTCACTTAATAAACAAAATGTTCCTCAAATACATTGTAAGCTACAGGTTAATTTGCACCATTTGGTCCTTTTCTAGTATCTACCTTGAACATTTCCATTAAAAAGCAATTTCCATTGTACACATTTACACTCGCTAGTGCCTCTTTCTTTCTTCTTTACATCAGCAATTAGAAACTAGCTAGAATTAAAAAAAGAGTAAGATACAAGTACTGAAAGCAGCACCTGCAAATGACTGCTGTACCGAAAAGAGTTGTCATCCCTCACATTGGCTTTTTAATCCTCCCATTTTCAGAGCAGCTTCTTTTCCTGTCTGCTTAGGTATCAATATATAAAATGAACACTTCAAAAGAATGTGAAATCAGAGTTTCAAATACAAGCACCAGGACGAGAAAATGCTCTCCATTCTCAGTATCCCAAGATGCTTCCAACAACAACAAGAAAAACACCAAGGAGACCTTGAGGACAAACATAAGAGGGACAATAAAGCTCAACGCCAACACCAAACTCCAAAAAGAATCTCTCCTGGAGATTTTGAATGCAAATATTCCTGTTTGACTTCATCTTGGGCTGGGTGTTGACCTGCTATTCTGTGCTTACCTGAATTATTGTAAACCATTGTCTCAATACAAGAAATCAAATGCCTATTACAAGTGTCTAATCAAGGTCAAACGCCACAGTTGTCATCTAACTACAGCCACAATCGTGCACGTTGTCTATTAGCTTCTGCAATTAAGCATTAGATTGGGATTACATCTGCATCCAAACTGGGTAAGTCTCTTTGTCAGCTTATGCTTTGTTATGACAGAATTGCTTTTACACTGCGATCAGCTGGCATAAAGTGGAAAATAGGATTTGTCTTCCAAAAGTATCAGTCCCTATTTCAAGCAGCTGATACGAATCACTGGTCAAATCTGGTGCTCAGCCTCTAAATCACAGAGATGATGTAAAATTAGGTTGATCCCCTCTCCTTCCCCGCCTCACTCTGTATTTTTACCTTCTCCAGTCTTTCAAAGTATTCCCTGAGGAATCCCATGGGTCTTTCAGGTCTCACTGTGCATAACTGTACAATGCAATCCTTCAGGAGTTGCTGGATGTTGTGTTTTTGGACATAAAGTTCACATTCCCGAAGACTACGCTCCTCCTCACTGCTGCTGCTAGAAGCTGCCATTGCTGGAGAGAAAAGAAAGAGAAGGTTAAACAAGTAGAGGAAATAAAGACGCTGCTGCCCAATACAGTCAGGCACATCATGCTACCTATACCAAAGTTATGCTGCATTATCTTACTGATATCACACCATAAAAGTACCTTTATCTGCAAGAACAGCAACTAAGCTAAAACATGGAAGTAAAAGCCACAAACTTATTTAGTACCTGGAAAGGGATAAAAAATCTGGATGCTCTCCAGCCACAGGCACTAAAGTAAAAGAATCTGATTGAGCTGGAAAAGCTTCTACAACTTGAGTCCTGTGAATGCTCAAAATCGGGGAAGTTCCACCTCAACCCAGTATTACACAGGGTTGCAGGCTCGCTTCACACTGCTGTGTGGTCTGTACACGGTCATGGGGATGAAGGCCAGGAGAGAGGTGGGTGGGAGCTGGGAATCTGAGAGGCCAGTATGAAAAGTATTAGGAAGTGGTTGAAGCCAAATGCCAAGGCAGAGTCCACTAACGGAAGTTATGGAATTAGGAGACCTAAAAAGTACTCTCCAGTTCAAGCTGGCTCATACTTCGTAAGTATCTCCATGGATACACTGCAATCCCCAAACTATTTCTCTAACTGTAAATAATTAAGGGCACATCTTTAAACACATCTGTTACGGTGCCAAGGTTCTTGAGCACATTTTTCCTCCCTCTTTCAGGTTTAAATTGGGTTTGCATGGCAAGGGGTTGGTAGCTGGGGGGCCTCAGGTTGGCTTCTGGAAGCTTCCACTACGTCCACTGAAGCCACTACCAGCCTGCTCGAAGATGGACCTGCTGATGGCCAAGGTTGAGCCCATCAGCAACAGCAGTAGCACCTCTGGGATAATGTATTTAAGGGAGAAAAAAACCTGGGCAAGAACAACTGCAACCAGACAGGAGTGAGAATATGTCAGAAGAAAGGAACAGCTCTGCAGCCCTCAAGGTTGGTGAAGAAGGAAAGAGGAAGTGCTCCAGGCACCAGAGCAGAGATTCCCCTGCAGCCCACGATACCACAGGCTATGCCATGGACCATGGAGGCCATAGTGAAGCAGATATCCACCTGCAGCCCGTGAAGGACCCCACCATGGAGCAGGAGGGTGCCTGAAGCAGGCTATGACCCTGTGGGGAAGCCCATGCTGGAGCAGGTTTGCTGCAGGACTTGTGACCCCATAGGGGACCCACAGTGGACCTTCTGTTTCTGAAGGGAAGGGGGCCCACTCTGGAACACCTTATGAAGAACTGCAGTACATGGGAAGGATTCATGCTGGACTTCTGCTGGACTCATGCATGGAGGATTGTGTCTTGTGTGAGGGACCCCATGCTGGAGCAGGGGAAGAGTGCGAGTCCCCCCATGAAGGGAGACAATGTGTGACAAACTGACCATAGCCCCCATTCCCCACACTGCTGGAGGGGGGATGAGAGAATTCGGGAGTGAAGTTAAACCTGGAAGAAGAGAGGGGTGAGGGGAAGGCGTTTCTAAGACTTGGTTTTATTTCTCACTATCCTGCTCTGATTTGATTGGTAATAATTAAAGTCACGTCTGTTTTGCCAGTGACAGCAACTGGTAAGTGATCTCTCTCTGTCCTTATCTCAACCCATGAGGCCTTTTGATGCAATTTCTCTTCCCTGTCCAGTTGAGGAGGGGAGTGATTGAGTGCCTTTGGTGGCATTCAGCCAGGGTCAGCCCACCACAAGATTACAGAACCATTTTAAAACACATTTTTACACACACACACATACATAGACATTTAATATCACTTTTTGCATAAAGCAGATAACAGTGAGACAGCTAAGGAAATAGGAAAGGATTCCTCAGGGCATTTTTAATGAAACATAAAGCAAGTTACCTGGTACAGGGACAGTGGCAACAGCTTATGAATCTGCAGTGAGATACGTTTATCCCAGGAACAGCTTTTGAAAGGGGAAACATGGATTCAGTCAAACTAATTTTGAGCAATGGCAAGTCACTGAAGAGCCAAAAGATGCATTCGTATTATGGGGTTTATCCTGCTGAAGCAGCAGATTGAGAAACATCAGCCACACAAGCAATATAACACCATTCCCTTTGAATTACGCTACTGGAGATTGCAGGACTGGAGTTAATAGCAAACACTTCAAACAGGTTTCATTCTTGTCACAGTTAATCCCTGCATAAGCACGCACAGGCAGACGTGTTATGGGTTCTATAAACACCAAGGAGACTTCACTTGGGCTGAAAAAGCACCTTAAAGTTCTCCAGTTCCTTCCTTTTTGTTTTGACAGCTGACACAGCGAAGGTCACTCCTAATTAACAGCCCCAGAGGAACTCCGTGGCTCTGTGACAGCTTACAAATGACAACCCATGAAGAAAGCATTGCTGATAGACAGCGCTGCTCACGGGATCAAGGCTGGTGCAGAAAATCATACAATCATGGAACGGTTTGGGTTGGAAAGGATGCTTGAGATCACCCAGTCCCAATCCTTCCCACGGGCAGGGACACCTTCCACTAGAGCAGCTTGCTCCAATCCCCGTCCAACACGGCCTTGAACACTGGCAGGGATGGGGCATTCCGAATACCAACAGGAATTAACCAGAACGGGAAATACAACGGCAATAACGAGAACTGCAGCATTTCCACGCACTAGAAACGAAGCGTTCCAGCTCCCTTAACCAACGGTGGCACCCGGACCTGCGGCAAACCTCCCGGGGCTGCGCTGCCCTGCCAAGCCCAGCCCAGCCCAGCCCGGCCCGGCCCTTACCGCAACGGCAGCACCGGGGCTATATATACCGGATACACACCCGAACCCCATCCCCTCGCCGCACTGGGCACTGCCGCGGCGCTCGAACGCCTCCGAGAGCAGCGCCGGTGGGGAGGGGCGCGGCCCCCCCCTCCCCGCCTGAACCGCGGTGCCTGCGCCCAGAGGAACGGGCACCGCCCGCCGCGGCAGAACCGCGAGCCGCCGGCTGCAGCCCCGGCCCCGGCCGCTGCCCTCAACCCCCCCACAAGGCCGCAGGCCCTCCGCTTCCAGCCCTTCCCTTCCCGCCGCGCCCTCCCGGCAGAGCGCAGTCCCCCACGGGGCCGGGCCCCGCCGCTCAACTATCCCAGCAGATGCCACATTCTCCACAACCGAGCACATTTT
>JANRGW010037228.1:1313-25625 GCA_024733675.1 Psilopsiagon aymara
CCCCCCCCCCCCCCCCCAGTTCTCTAAGTTGCAACTTGCAGTTTACATATGTAAACTCCAGTGAAAGAAAAACTGATCTGTGTTAAAAGCCAGGAGTGAGCTCTGACCTAAAGCACTGAGTCTGTAACAATGCTGATGCTTTAGCAGAACCAAGTAATAGGCCTTGTGAAAACCAAGCAAACAAAATTCAAATGAAAGGAAGAAAAGTCTCTCTTGTGTGCCAAGGCTGTCAGTGTCCACTGTACCACAGCTCTTGGGTGCTATAAAACCTGCCAAAATCTGTGCTGGAATCATAGAATCAACCAGGTTAGAAAAGACTTTTAAGATCATCAAGTCCAACCATCACCCCAGCACTGCCACGGCCACCACTAAACTATGTCACTGAGGGCCTCGTCTACACTGTGAACACATCCAGGGATGGTGATTCCCCTACTGCCCTCACAGGAGTTGATGCTTTGCTAGGTAGATGTTTATGTTGGGGATTGTACGTGGGATATGTTGCTGTTATAAATGAAACAACCTTCAACAACACTGGGAAAACATAAAAAACAACCCCAAACAAAAATACCTCTTTTGTCATAAAAATCACACTCCCTTTTTTCGTTATTGTCTTTTGCATGTCCATGCCAAAAGCTCTGCTGTGACTCATTTCTGTCCATTGAGAGCATTTAATACACGAAGTTTGACAAAGCCACAGTGAGAAAGCACATAAGGGTGGTGGTGTGATAAGTGATGTGCTGACCTCTCATCTCTCACATTGGTCCCAGTTTGTCATTCAGCGTTAAAGACTAGCTCCAAATTGTCCTTGATTTCCTGGGAATCCCTCTGCACTGGCCATAAATCCTCCTAGAGTGTTGTGGGTGGGTGGAGGAAGGACTCTGACAGGGATATACATTACTGCAGGGAAAAAAGCTAGGAGACAAAATTAGCACTGCAGTTAGGCACCCCAGAAGGGCTTCACAAATTCAAATGACCATCTTCCCACGCTGCAGGCTCTCTTTAGCTTGTGATCACAGGCGTGGTAAGTGAGATGTGTGTATTTATAGTGGTTGTGGCCACTTTGCATCTTTGGTGCTGCAGTTAAGGCTTGAAAGCTGAAGAACTTACTGAAGTGTCTCACGAATGGCACAACTGTTAAGAGGTTCTTGTTCTTAAGATGCGAATTTACATATTTTAATAAAAAGAGCATAAAGAGAAGTACATAGATGTTGGCAGGGTTGGGCAACCACCCTGTCTCTGAGTGTAGCTTACATTTTTGCTCATTTGCTGGGCCTTTGCATAAAGCAGGCAGTCTTGAGCTTAAAGACAGCTAAAGTTACTGTTGTGTTCCCCATACTACTTCTCTTCCAGGCTCTCTCTCCAAGCCTTTTCTTTCGTCCCCCAGGAATAATGAAGTAGATACTCAGAGCCTGAAGAAGGTGCTTAAGAATTTCCATGCTGATGAGGTTGTAGCTGCAGCAAGTGGTTTCAAAGGGAGCTTTGGGGCCACTCAACCAGGAGCTGCAGCCAACCCTTCCTGGCCAGGCAGGAGAAGGGATCATGGAGCCATCGCTCTGTTCCTGGACCGGTGGCCTTGGGAGGACAGTCGGTGTGCTTGTAAAATGCCTGGGACCTCTGTAGAGGCAGCGCTGTTGGAACCAGCTGTGGCTCAGCCACCAAGACCTGAAGGCTCCTTTTGGCACAGCGTTTCCCTTGCCCTGCATAGCCAGCCCTTTTGCCTGATTCACCCATGGTCCCCATGGCCATCACAGCCATGCTGCCAGTGTGGCTGTCAACATGGCTCACACAGGTGGCAGGGCATGGTAGCGAGGAAAACCCACACCCCTCCTCAAGGCAGTGGTGATAAGAAAGAGCTCATCTGCTTTATCTTGCTCTCTGTCACCTTCCCAAGCAGTGGTGCCAGTTTTAAAACCAGTTAAAACCAGTTTATAGTCTGCACAAAAAAAGAAATTGAAAATATGGTGAGTGCAGAGGCTGTAGTCTGACACGTTTCCTTGGGTTTGTGAGGGTACCTGTGAAAACACCCATCCTAAGGTGAGCCAAAGACAGTCATGTCCTCCTGCGGAGTTTCTTACAGAGTGAGAGATTTCTTGGGGGCAGCTGTGCCTCTGAAGCAGGTCCTCTGTAAGGACTTCTCTCAAAACAGACAAACCAACCACCCCTCATCCTTTGTATGTTATGGGGAGGTGAGGGGAAAGGATAGATCCCCAGCCAGTTTGGGAGATGCGGGCACCAGGCGCTGCTCATGCTTCCTTAACCATTACTCCCGTGAAAGCCTGACGCAGTGTGGCTGCTCTTGAAGACAGCTGAGCACATTTTCATGGCAATGCTGCCCTAGTTAAAAGTGATGGTGTAAAGCTGTGCATTGAACTGATGAGCTCAGGCGTATTTTGGGGTTTATCTGGCTTTTTACTTTATATGATTTCATGGATCATGCAGCAAATTTCATTTGACTACTCAGTAACTATAAGCAGGCCTATAGGAATTGTTCTGTTTGGCTGTGTTGACTGTATTTCAGAGTGACTTGCAAATCCTGTCTTTAAAATGTTGGTTGAGAGTAAATATCTACAGATATTCTTGGCTAATGCTTTCGCAGTGTTTGTGCCAGGACTGTGTTGCAGCTCATTTGCAGGAACTCAAAGCAAACTGCTCCCATTTTTCAGACTGTTATAGATCTTTGTTTCTTCCTTTCACACCCCACCTTAACCCCTATCTTGTTCTTCCTTTGGGTCAAACAGGGTTCTCTTCACACCACACAGCTGCCATACTGCCATTGGGTGACTTTGTTTCTCATATTTGCTCTAATAAATAGCTTGACACCCAATGCATGGTGCTGCCTTGCAGGTATTGCACAGTAAATGCAATTGCAGCTCAAGAGGTCAAAGCAAAGTGAGGTTCTAATGGCATAAATCGATAGACCCTAGGAGGTATGTGGCATGTTTTATAACTCCAGAATCTTTTATTTCCACCTCATGAATTTCTGAGCAATAATGGTAGAAACCATTTTGGAGATTTCCCCTCCCAGGTTAGGATAATACCATTTTAGACATGGTACTGCAGATCAGCACAACAGGTTTTAAGAGAGTGGGTGTAGATTTGGGGGATGTTTGAGTTAAGACAAAGGTCTTATTTTATCCTGCAGGAATATTTGTACCAGCCTCAGGGGAACCTTTCTCCTTCCTCACAACTTGCTTGTAGAAAAGCAGCCTGGTTTGCACTGGCATCATTTCCCACATCAGAAGTGTGCTGTGTGCTGGGTGGAAGTACTGACATGGAGGTGGTGTCAGGCTGGCCTTCTAGGGACCAGGAGGGAGCAGCTTCCCAGTGTTTGCTTTTGATGTGCTTGAGATATAGCGACCTTCTGCTCCAGGCTGTTCTCTGGGTGATATCTGATGCTGCCCAAGCTGAGGATGCACCCTTTGGTACCCTAAGATGGACAGTGCTGAACGGTCTCAACTTTTACATGGTCTACACTGATGTGCAAGCTCGGAGTCTTTGTTTGTGCGCAGGCACACATTGACTAGAGCGGAGAAGCCACACTGATGGCCCTGTTGGTGAGTAGGAATTGTCTCCCTTTCTTCAAGCTGAAGGACACAGGAGCTGTGCCTTGTGAGGACCATCTAGCCCAGTGTTTGGTTTCTGACAGCAGCGGTAAGAGGCTGTTTAGGGAGAGCAAGAGGTGACTCCTGTTCACATTCCCAAGCCCTGTACCCTCCCAACAGTTGGGTTAAAGCTATTGAGTCTATTGATCCCTTTAGGACCTAATGCTGGTTTCTTGGCTTTGAAGCAAGGCTCAGGTACCTGGGACAATGAAGGCATCATTCCTCACAGTCACAACATGAGTGGCTGGTCTTCAGCTCTCTGATGCAGAAGCCAGAGCCATGTATTTGCATTCAGAGCTCACATCTTATTCATGTTAAATGTAGCCTCACAGCGAGTGGTATTGGTGTTAACAATCCACATCTTTCTTCCACATTAAGTTGCTGACAAGTCCTCCTGCTGGTCTTTTAAGGGAAATAGAAGAGATTAAGCTTTAAGTGTATTAAAATAACAAAATCTTGGAACATATTAGAGGTGGCAGCATTATTGCAGTGCATTGATTCAACTGATGTGAAGGAGTAGGCTAGTGGCCTTGGTCTGGGAGGTGGCAAGGGGTAAGGCAGGTGTTATTTGCAAGCATTTGTGAAGAGAGAACTGGCATAGCTCCTGCTGTTGCCTATCTCCTGGGTGATGAATGAAACTGCTTACAAATATTTGTCATCCTTCTGCCACATTCCCACCTCCCACATGCATTTCTGGGGCTCTTCCCTCCTTTACAGAGAGGGTCCATAAGCCATCCTGGGGGGTTGCAGCAGTTCACTTGAGTGCAGAGCTTGGGGTAGCCTCTGGAAGCAACACTGCTTAAAAGGCTGGCTCAGGTATTTAGGGGAGCAGAGGGGTGCAGTTTGCTGATTTGTTTGTCATCCAGGACAAGGTTTTACATGAGCAAACAACAAATACAAAGAAGCATTTGCTCAGGACTTGTTTGCCGGCTGCTCCTCATGGCCCTTGGGTGTAAGCAGTGGTTCAGTGTGACCCAGAGGGGCTGAGTTGAGGTGTGTAACTCAAGTTTAAAGCAGAGTAGAGACTCACCTGTGACTTGGACTGTGTTCAAGACTTTTTGGAATTCAAGGAGTAGGTTATGCTGTGTGCACAGTCACAGCCTTTCTACATGTTAAATCAACAGGGACTAGAAATGGTAGTGTCCTTTTTGTAATTTGTGTTTGTTTCTTTAATCTTCTTTACTCAGGCCTGATTGGAAGGACCCTTTTAGGCTCCCTTTGACTTTGCATGGTTTTGGATTACCTTTGTAATGCTCTGTGCAATGGGGACCAGGGGGTGCATGGGATCCATGAATGTGCTAGAGGCCCCACTGTGCACATGCGAATAAATGTGCAGTGAAAGCCCACCAGAAACTCCAAAAGCTAATAATTGGAATGGGATTCTCAAGGAACCCTGGGAATCCTGTTAGCCTTCCCTGGCTGAGGGCAACCAGTGATGCCAGTATGCATAGGAGGTCTGTCACAAATCTGTGGCTTAGCCATAGTTATCCCGAACCTCATCTTCATTTGGACAAGGATTACTTTGCACATTGGCAGCCTTACTGCCTGCGCGAATTAGCTCTGGGCTCTCACATCCTGAACAACTACCATCTAACGAGTCCTGCTCATGTTAATCTGTCTAAAGGAAATAGGGGAGGGTTTCTCATCAGGACTTCTTAGCAGATTAAGTTTTCTAGTCCGGGGTGTTTCTGATCAAGTGGTAAAAGAGGAAATACACTAAGGAAAGATGGAATCAAGAAAGGGAGAGGAAAAAGACTTATAAAATGCCTACTATAAACAAATCACAAAATCAGTTTTTCTGCCTCACAGATTACATCTCCACTGTTATGAGGGATGAGTTATTCACGGCCTTGTTTGACCCTTATTTCACCCACTATGTGGTATGGTTGTGCATGTCAAAATGCATGCTGATTAGCATCTGTGTTCAAACTAGGAAAACTTGGAACCACTCTGAATAGGCTTTTACTTGCAAACAAAAAAAGTAGCTGCTGTCAATTTTCTTCCCTGAATCTTGATATACTGGTAGAGTTAACACAGAGCATCACTGAACAATATACTGATTTATACTGGTGGAAAATGTCACTCTAGGCATTGTCATACTGCGTATACTGAAATACAAGGCAAGCTAACTGGCACCACTTTGAGGAGTATTAATGAGGAGCCACAACCAGAAGAAGTAAACAGAGACAAATAGTGTAGGATTTCCCACTCTGGAAACAGGAATCATCACTCACTGATGGTCCACAGAGTTGGCTCAGCTCCTTGGGTTGGCTCAGCTCCTTGTCTCCAGCTGCTAAACTACATTCAGAACAGATTAAAAAGACGTTAGAGATGTTCCTTATGTTACTCTCCATATAAACAATGGCTTTTCCAGTTTGGTAATGAGAAGCTGCAGATGGCACAAAGATTGGTAGAGGAGCAAGTGCTGGAGCTCTGGAGAAAGGTGATCCTCTTTTGCAGAGGACTTGGACTTCCAAATGGGGTTTTGTTGTAGGTTGATGGAGTTGGAATGCTCCGATTTGGAATGGAATTCATAACTTCTTGTATTTCCCATGCAGGAAGGCGAGGGTGAAGACCCCTGGAAGACCTGTAGCTCCCATTTCTCCAATTTTGTGCCTGGTTTTTATTACGATTTTGTAGAAAATGAACTGTTTTCCCCAAACATTTGGGTTAGGGAAACTCCAAGGGAAATTCCAGTTCAATGCTTTTTTTTTCCTCTGACTAGCACTAGTAAATTATGCTAAGGATTTTTCAGCTACACTGAGCAGTGTGAATCACTTTCTCAGTGTGCCCCAAACAAAGTAAGTATGCTCACAGCCATTTCCAAAGTAATCAACATGGGGAAATGCAAGCAAGCCTTATAGAATGAATAATGATATCATGGAAAGTAGTAACCCTTAAAAGGATTTAGGGGTCTTCCAGTTTTCCCATTTAAAAAATGGGGGCCATTTTTCCCCCTTTCCAGTCAGCAGGAATGTCACCAGAGTGCCATGACTTTTCAAATATGATTGATAATGGCTTGGCAACTACATCTTCCAGTTCCTCCAGGATACATGGATGCATCTTGTCAGGTCCCATGGACTTGTTCACCTTGAGGTGCCTTAGATGATCCTGAGCCTGGTCTTCTACAGCAGGCAGTTCTTCATTCTCCCAGTCCCTGCCTTTGCCTTCTGTGACTTGGGCAGTATGGCTGGAGCACTTGCTGGTGAAGACTGAGACAAAAAGCCATTGAGTAACTGGGTCTTCTCCATGTCCTGGGTGACCAGGTCTCCCATGTCATTCCAGAGGGAGCTCACATTTTCTCTAGTCTTCCTTTTATCACTCATGTATCTGTAGAAGCTTTTCTTGTTGTCCTTGATGTCCCTGGCCAGATTTAATTCTATTGGAGCTTTAGCTTTCCTAACCTGATTCCTGGCTTCTCAGGCAATTTCTCTGTATTCCTCTCAGGCTACCAGTTCTTGCTTTCACACTCTGTAGGCCTCTTTTTTGGGTATGAGTTTGTCCAGGACCTCCTTGCTCATCCACACAGGCATCATTGACATAGAGAATGGCACCCCTTCCTCATTAACCTTGCCTGTCCTTCCTGAAAGGCCTGTATCCTTCCATTCCAATACTCCAGTCATAGAGACCATCTCGCCATATATTCATGATGCCAATAAATAAGTAGCCGTGCAAGCGTGCCCGTGTCTCTAACTCCTCTTGTTGATTCCCCATGCTATGTATGTTTGCATAGAGGCATTGAAGTAGGGCCCCTGATGAAGCTCACTTACTGGCTGGAGGGGCAGGAATTCCTTTGTGCTGCTCTTCAGGTGATCTCTCGGTTACCCATGATCCCTCTTCAGGCTCTGAGTGAGTCTCACTGGCATCAAACTGGGATGGATTGAGGTTTTCCTTGTCCTGGCAGTGTTAGTTGATAATAGGCTGTTTCGCTGTTGTGCCGAATGCCTTTAAAGAAAATGTGCTGAAAAAGATGGTCAGAAAAAAGCCTAGGAAATGATCCTTGTGTTTGGAGAAAATATTGTCCAAAAAGAGTTTGAAGAACTCATCACGCTTCATATATCAAAAAATAATATCTAGAGGTTCCTTGGTTATGATGGAATACCCAATACAGGGGCAATGCAGCAGTTACTGAATCTAAATGGATATTGAATTTAGTAAGGAAAATCTTATAGCAGAAGTTGCTGACTGAGAACTGAGGCCATTTGAACTAAAAGTTAAGAAATGTTTTTACTGGTCTGTGTTGATCAGTCACTGGGAAAACTGTTAACGGCAGCGGTGGATTCTCATCTCTGGATGTCTTCATAACAAGACAGGCTGTCTTTTAGGAAACGTATATATTCCAGTGCATACAGACTAGTGGGTTTAGCAGAAGAATAAGTATTTGGATCTGAAGGAACTGTAATAGTTTACAAGCTAACTTAAATGATCAGATGGTTTCTTTAGTCTTAACTGCTAACAATTTTGAGATGGGATCATGAACAATAGAGGAGGTGTCTGAGGCACCATTCCTGCTTGTCGTGACATTGCTCGCCATTGCAATATCAGACAGCCATCACACTGGACAACAGAGTGACAGAAAAATAACAAAAGACCTTTGCCTAAGAGCACACGTCAGGGAATGGTTCCCTGACTTTGGAATCCTGCCTCCTTTGAAGGCTGCTGGAAGATGGGATTCAAGCTTTCATCTAGCCTGGGAATGGGATATGGCCCCCAGAGGGGTGGCAGCATTGTCCCTGTGATGCAGAACCTGATGTTGCCTGGTGCTGAGCAGCCTCCTGTCAGTGTCACAACACTTCCAAAGCAGTGGGAACAAACTTGATTTTTGTGCAGCCTCAGTACACACCAGACATGCATTTGCTCATAAACTTCCCTATTCTGATCACAAGCTTCCATCACTCCTGGTTAAACAGCAATCAGGAAGACACATCAAGGATAGACAGTATTGGGTGATGGAGATTAAGCCCCTGTGACCTTGAGACTTGCAAATGAGCTATCACAAGTCAGGAAAAAGTGCCTCTGCCTCTTGGGGAAAGGGCATAGATGGCATTGGTTTATGTCTCTTGATAACTTGCCAATGTGTTTTATTGACAGTGGCCTCACAATGAGGTCAGTCAATCAACTTCCATATTTCCAGCATATTTACAAGAAATGCCTTAAAGCACTTTCCGAAAATACAGATGTCCCTGTGAAATCTTTACATAAACAAGAGGGCTGGAGAGGGAGGAATCAATACAGGTTTTATATATGTATCAATATGTCATAGTATACATTGTCTGTAAATGGATAGTCAGATTTTATATAATATGTGTAACCTTATAAAACACATACCATTGTGATGCAGTCCTCTACCTGCCCTTTCTTTTCTATCATTGCATAAATGCTGGACTGCCCAAATCCCACTTATTCCTGGCTGGAGAAAGCAGTGGAGCTCTTTCTTCTCAAACCTCCTGATCATGATGCAGTAAGCCAGCTTGTTTTCAAAATGCTGTTCAAATGGACAAACTGAGGCATCAGACTAATATGCAGAAGAAATGTTTAGACTCAGATTCTCTGCAGAGTGGTACTATGGTGGGTCTTTAACCAAGGCAACATTATCTGAGGACATCAGCCAACTGGGATTGTTGTGCAAGAGTTAAATGAGAAACCAAAGGAAAAGCACTGGGTTCAGATACAGTATGACTCTGTTTCTTGTGTGGTCTTGGTAATATCTATCATTGTGCATATCCAGATCTCTGAAAGAGGCAGTAGATAATTGAGCTGTGTATAATGGCAGAGAATTGAATCATAAATTCTACGCTCAGTCAAGCATTGCTTAGTTTCTGTCTGAATTTCATTTCCAGCAATTGCTAGACAGTCAAGATTGAAGTCCAGACAAGCAGAGGTAGGACCTGGAGTGCATCAAGAATTATGTGTTAGTCATGAAAATTACAGCGTGATCTATTATTAGAGTATCAGAAATAGCCCTGTGAAGTAAGGAAGAAGCTGAATAGCATAGAACAAGACCTGAGAAGGATCTCACCATGTCAAAATTAAAGGAAAAGACCAATCTTCCCTGGGGGAAAATGCATTTTTAGGGGCATAGCTTAGTGTGGACTTGGCAGTGTTAGGTTTACAGTTGGACTTGACGATCTTAAAGGTCTTTTTCCAATCTGAGTGATTCTATGACTCTGTTCTATGAATGTTGCCTCACAAATAGGAAGGCTATCCTATATCCAGACATCTCTGGATTGCCTTGAGGGCCTTCTTGGCCCTGACCTTCCCCCTCTCCAGGTGGGTTGGCTGTGGGTCAGTTCCCTACCCCTGAGCTGAGCTGGAGGCCCTCAGCTCCCTTTGTTTGGGAATACTTCCTTAGCCTGCTGTTGCCCTCGGTCCTGCCTGACCAAGTGCCCAGTTGATTTGGGGCCAGAACCTGACCCCTGGACTCAACTTTCTAGCTTTGGCCTTGGAGCTGCCTTTGTCACTAGGAACTAGGAACTGGCTTGGTGGCCTGGGCTCTTTGCAGACCCTGGTTACAACTTATGGATAATAGCTAGCAGGGCTAGAGTCTTGCATGTTGTCTTGGTACTGTTGGCCTCAGAGGATGGGTGGCACACTGCATGTGCAGGATGTTCCAGCACAGTGCCGTGTACAACAGCAGCAAAGCATGAGGGCATGTTGGAGTTGCTGTGAAATCTCCAGCTCTGCCACTCCTCGGCACACTGCCTCCAGAGCTCCTTCCCAATTTATCATACTACGATCTGTACCTCTCCAAAACTCACTTCTCATTCTAACATGTGAAGCGCTTAATTCATGCCTGCAGCATCACTGTTAAGTCATTTGTTATTGAAGGTCGGATAGAAAACCTTTCAGTTAAGCAGTCTTTGAGAGTCTAGTCACACAGAATTGTTACCAGGCAGGACATTCTGAAACTGAAGATTGACCTAGCTCAGTGAACTTCTGTGGAGTGCCTCTGTCATTTGGAACAGTGCAGTTGGTTGTGGAGTTGCATGTTTGTGTTTTGGGGTGAACTTATGAGTTCGTTATGAGTTGGTTGTGGAGTTGCATGTATGTGTTTTGGGGCGAACTTATGAAACTTATGAGCCTTCTTATTTACAGGGACCTGTGAATTGATATTTTACAACTTTTGCCTTGGAATGGGCTAGGGGTCAGTCAAGGTTTTATGGGTCCAGATTAGCAAACAGTCCAATATGAGTACTGTTGTTGTGGATCTCTGCTATGGACCTCCTGAATAGGAAGAAGTAATAGATGAGGCCTTCAGACAACTGAAGGAAGCTTCACATTCATAGGCCTTCATGGAAGACCCAAGCCAGTATCTGGTAGAATAGAAGATTAGGATAATACAGGAGAATAATAGGAAAAGGATAATACAGCAGGTGAAATCATGCTTGAGCATCCATGTTGCCTTCTACAGTGAATTAACTAGCTTGGTGGACAAGGGGAAAGCTTTAAATGTTTGAGTTTTTCTCTTATTTTGCTTGTAAGGGTAGTCAAGCACTGGCACAGGTTGCCCAGAGGGGTTGTGGAGTTTCCATCTTTTGAGATACTCAAAACCCAACTGGACACAGTCTCAGGCAACCTGCTTTAAGCCCTGCTTGAGCCGGGGCATTGACTAGATGATCTCAAGAGGTTTCTTTCAACAGTTCTGTGTGAATTTATACACCCTATTTTGATATTACAGCTTGATTTCAATTGCAACAATTGATATTGTAGATTTTGCAACTGAGGAACCTCTCCACCCTTATTGCACCAGTCAGCAGCAATGATGACTTAAATAAAAAAGGTCATTTTCTAAAGCTATGATACAAATTGCATTGAAGTCATTCACAAGTCTCAGTGATTTCAAAAGGCTTTGGCTTAATTCCAATACTCCTTATTTAAATAACTCTCTAAATGGCCTGATTTTCACGAATATAGGGAATGCAGCTGCTCCAGAGGGCTTCACTTGGCTTTGATCAGGCTCTAATTAGTTAGACTTGTTTAAAATGCTTCTAAAAAGTTGGAAAATTTGTGGGTTTGTGGTTTTTTTCCTCCTCACAGTCAACAAACTGAGTAATTCCTGGAGGGGTTTTGATTAAACCCTCCCCAGAGCTCAAGCTTTTATATAAAATATTATTATAAAATACAACTTTGAGTATGAAAAATCACTAAGATGGTGTAGAGACTGATCTGTAATCATAGGCTTTGGTGTCTCAGGCTTGTAAGGGCAAAGTTCTGGGGTAAAGAGTGTTAGAAGGTATCATCCAACAAGTCTGTCCCATTGTCAGAAATGAGAGATGGGAATAACAAGATTGGGAAGGAAACACTGGATGTCCCTTTCCTACTAGTGGCAGCTCTGTGTGGTAGACAGTAACTCCAGTGATGGATGGTTTTGCTTTCTACTTAGTCATTTAGTGCAGGACGTATGAATGATGATGTTTCTGAAAAAGACTGGTAATACAATATCCGAGGCGGCATAGAGGTCTGAGATTTGTTATTGAAAAACTGAAATGGGAATGCTGAAGCTGTTTTCTGAACGCTGGGAAGCTGAGATGCCACAGGGAAAGTGATAGCAGTGACATTCTGGTGACATGTTCATCAGCTATTGTCATACTTTATTAAAATCAATGAATTAACTGGCTAATTGTTGAGGGTATTTATTAACATCTTCTGAATGTGTAAATCTTATTCTTAAAGAAGGTCACTGGGGGAAGTGTTATGTGTGAATTACTGTCAAAATGTGTGTAATTTCTAAATAAACTATTTTGTCTTTTCTGAAACTGAAATTATCCATCTGTTAAATGTTTATAATAAAACCCAGGCCTTTAGTTCACAGGTATATGTGGGTGTTAGTCATGCTGTAGTTCCTTTGAAGAGCTTAATGTAAGGATGTTATTAAGTTTTCTTTATAATACTTTGCAGGCCTGTATTCTCTTTCAAATTATTATCACATCTTGAGATTGATATAGCCCACCTATGTGGTGTACATTTCTAATTTGGAAGTATTAGTAAGCATGGCTTTATCTATATTTCTCTCTTGTCTGTCACAAAAGCAAGAAGAAACTCTGACTGATGCAAGTGACTATGGGGAAAGACAAAGGGGAAATATCCAGCCTGGTTAAATGCAAGCTAGAAATATCAAATCAGACAGCTAGCTAAGCAGATAGGCAGATAAAAAAAATAGGGATGACCACAGAAATGCACTGAGAATTTTACTTAGCTCATCTGGGAAAAGGCACTGAAGAAGTAAAGTCCCTCTTGAAGATACCTGAATGTGTAAGAAGTAGCATGAGATAAAGGATAGAAAGGTACGTCTGCCCACTGTTTACTCTCCTAGTGAAAATTCAGGGTATAAAGAGAACCTTAAGGTAAACACTTTTGATTTCCTGCTGTAATAACAGTAAGTGGAAGTAATAACAAGTGCCAGAAGAGGCAAAGGTTGGTTCTTTAAATGATCAAGCCAGACTCTGGCTGTGACAAGAAGGGACCAGACAGAGAGATGGTGAGCAACAGCAAATGCTTCTTCCTCCCCAGAGACCACTGTCACTACAGAATCATGCTGATAGCCCAGGGCAAATAACATGCCTGCAACCTACCCTGAATCTACATGCAACAACACAGTGGAACTCAATGTAGTTTGTTGGCATGGTTTGAGAAATAACTTCCTCAAGTGAAAGCATATTATTCTGTGACACAAATTGTTCTTGAATGAAAGAGGCAAAATTCCGGCATTCATCATTTCCACCATTGTAAACCCCAATGAAGCTATAGATGTTTCAGTTTTACATGAATGTAAAAGAGGAAAATATTCAGACCATAAACAGCACATTTCTGGCTCACAGACTTTCAGGTTGTTCAGGAGATGCAGATGCAGTGACTGATAAAACCAAAGCCTACGCTTTCTTGCTTCTCTATGCAGGAGGGGAAGTGGTTTTTCATCTAAAATGTAATACCACAAAGAACTAACTTTTTCCATGTCTGAGTTATACAATGCTGTTTGTAGCTAGATTCTTGGTGCCCATCAAAACATGACTAATAAAAAGACTGCACTGGAAGAGATATTCGCAGGATCCAGCTACAAAACTGAAGTCACCTTCATCTTAGTGTGGGTATTCCTTATCAGAGTACTTCTGGGTTTCTTAATAGGGGGCGTTATTCATCCTCTCCACATGGTTTTAACAGCTGACTTGATGCAGAAGCAAGATACTATTACATAAGTTAACTATCAGTATCTTTAGCTGCAATGAAAACCTGAATCCATGGGGCACCTACCTGCTGCTGTAAATGTCCGTGCTTCATTACATCCATTCACCCCAGTGGAATGGGTGCATGCAGAGGGAGGGAGCTATAGAGCATGGATTGCTGAGGGCTCTAGAACCAGTGTGCTTATAGCAATCCCCAGCTGCTGTGTGTTCTTGCTTCTGATCCTCCTCGAGTGATGTCTTCTTGCCACATATTGTGATGGACTGGAGAAATTGTGCTCTTTCAGCTTCTGGTCTGACACCACAGAGGGACTGTGGCTAAACTGTGGGGCAGAAATGCTCTGCTGGTGCCCCATAAACCTGACTGGAGCATGCTGAAGCTGCCTTCTGGCCTATGTTACTTGTTTTTCTTTCACATATTGACTAGGGTGTAGAGAGGAGGGAGAGAAAACCCTACATACCTGGCCTGCTTCTAGCATGGAGGTGGGTCATCCATGGTCCTGCAAGCTCCCAGATCCTGAAGTTTAGATGAAGCCAAAAAGTAGCTAATACTGAAGTCTTTCATTTAGTTGTATTTAGTTACTGAAAGCCTATGAGGTCTAATTTTAATTGCAGTAAGGCCTTATTGCACTAACCTGGAAAGGTAAAGGTACCTCTTAATGGTATAAATTAATTTCAGTTTTAAAGCACTGCTTTAATTCATTCTTCAGTGTTGAAGAGTGAAATATAATTGCATTGGCTTCTTGTTATCACTGCTGGCATATTCAGACCATCTATGTGCATGCTGGCATGTCCTGGCAATGACTGGAGAGCATTAGTGCATGCATCAGAACTGTGGAGCTGATCTGAGGTTTCCAGAGGGCACCAGAATTAGGGGTTTTCTCTGACATCATTTAAATTATCGTTCAATTGATGTCTTAAAAGAGAAAGTTCTGAAAGATGCAAGTGGAAACTTTCTAAAGGCAAAAATCCCCTGAAGCCCTACGCACTGTTTCTCAGGATGCCTAGATAGCTTCCTGCTCTGACACTAACCTGCTGAAACAAGCTGCTCTAAGAGTTCTCTCCCAGTTTCCCTCGACCACCCCAGCACTTACAGGGGTCTGGTGATGTTGAGTTTTGAAAGTGCTTTAAGGTCCCTGATGAAAGGTGCTGTATAAATGGACCTTTCCTTACACAGAAAGAATATGGTCTGCTTGGACTATGTGTGTGTGTGTATAGATTTATCTAATTGCCGTGCCTTGGCTGCCCATCTGGGAGGTAACAAAAGATGATTTCCATTCTGTGCTGCTGGGCAGGGCTGGGAGAGCAGGTGGCATCATATCACACATATATATATGCACACATATTTCTGTATGACATGAAGAGCAAAAAACCTCTTTACAAACAGCACAAAAAAACCCCTCTTGCAAGTGCAGTGTTTGTGCATAAATGTGGCTTCCTATGGTAGAGCAAGGTGAAAATGAAGCTGATTTGCAGCAATCTAGTACCTGATCTGTTCCTTAATGATGTGCTATGGTCTCCTTCAGCCTTGTCTCAATGCTGAGTTGACCCCACCACTGTGTGTGGTGTCATCTCTGTGTGTCACTGTAACTTCTCTACTGTATCATCCGGGGGTTCTTCCAGCTGCATGGAAACATGTAGAAGTGATATATATTCCATATGCACAGTGCTAGCTGAAAGCAGCCTGATGGAATCAGCTGTATTGGCCATGGCCTGAGTGTGTGCATCAGATCTTCATGTGTCAGACAATGATCTGGAGGAGATGGGGAAAGGCAAAGCAGTGAGGAGACAAGTGAATTGGTTGGGTGCCTTTTTCAGTTCTGAGTTTCTATAATCAAGGGCCCTAAGGGTTCCTAAATGTCTGCTGATACTTGGCTTTAGGGAAGTCAGCATAGTGGGATGCATAAGCTGAGGACTAGGTTTCTTTCCATTGCTCTAGGGATGAGTCTGACCATGGAAAATGCATACTCCAAGGACATAAAGGGTGTAAAATACATCTACTTACGTGCAAGAGATTTCTCATCAGACTCTTCTCTGTTCCCCAGATTTCAGTTAGCTGTGTAGTAGATAAATGTGTAGGAAAGAAGCCATCAGGCCTAGATTATCTTCTTGCAGGGAAAGCATGAGCACAGATTTAGAAGGTAGACTACAGTTAACCACATCAATGAGCAAAAAGTCCCCTTGCTTACATAAACAGAAAGATCATGCTTAGCATCCTACTTGATAAAGCACGTTTCACTACATGTGTTTTCTGTTTGTCTTTACAAAGGATGTAGGGCCTTGAATATGTTGCGATGGAGGTCCCGTCCTGCTGCTGCAGGATGTGGTCCTTGTGCCCTTTCAAGCTGGGCTGGGGAGCACAGCACAGGCCTGGGTCTCCTGGGAGTGGATCAACTGCTGGATCATGGGTTCTCCAAAGTCCCTTGGCTTTGGGTGCTCTGATAATTTTGCTGTTTGCAAATTTTTGTGTCCTTTATCTTAAATACAATGGTCTTTAAACATCTGGCATGTGTAATATGCTGTACATAAAATGCAAGCAGCATTCATTTAGGATGGAGGGACTGTTATTTAACAGCTCATAGAAATACATACAGCAGCTGGAAAAGAAGTAAATAAGGAAACAGGAAGCAAAGCTCTTCCAAGAACTGAAGAGGCAGGACTATTATTTAGCACTTAGGGACGCTCTCTATCCTTCAGGATGCTCTCGCGGGGTTTTCTGAAACGAGTCTAGCTTGTAATATGGCATTTTTAGCTGTAGCACCACACCTGTACTATGGAAAGAGATTCAGCCAGGCAGCTAAACTTGTGCTTCCTTCTGCTCTATCAATGCATTTTGTTAGAGACAATCAGTCACTCATAATCCTTCTACGACAGCTGCAGTTTCTCCTCTCAGCCTTGCACGCTGTGCCATTATAAATAGATTGTCATTGCTTGCAGCACTGAGTTGCTTTCTGCATTCCCAGTCCCTGGACTGAGTGATTGACTTGGGAAACCTGCCATTTTGGTGGCCCTCCAGGAAAAGCGATTACTTATCTTTGCTTCTAAATCACCTAGCCAAGATGAAGCTACTGATGAAGTGTTCTTCGAACAACTGGGAGAAGTTTTGCAATCACTTGCCCTTGTTCTCATGGGGATCTTCAACCTAGCAGATGTCTGCTGGAAGTACAACACCAGAGAGAGGAAACAGTCCGGGAGGTTCTTGGAGGGAGTGGAAGATAACTCCCTAACCCAACCCAGCTGGTGAGTGAGCCAACTAGGGGAGATGCATGGCTGGATATGCTGTTGGCAAACAGAGAAGGATGGGTGGGTGATGTGATGGTTGGGGGCCGTCTTGGGCAAAGTGATCATGAAATGATTGAATTTTCTATCCCTGGTGAGGTCAGAAAGAAGGTCAGCAAAACCTTGCCCTTCTGGAGGGATGACTTTGGGCTGTGTAAGGTGCTGGTTGAGAGTCCCTTGGGAAACAGTACTGGTGGACAAAGGGGTCCAAGAAGGCTGGATGATCTTCAAGAGTGAAATGGTCAAGGTGCCAGAGCAGGCGGTCCCTGGGTCCCAAAGATCAAACTGGTGGGGAAGAGACCAGCCTGGCTAAACAGGGAGACAGTGCTTGTTCTCAGGAAAACAGTGAATCTGAAACCTGTGAAAGAAGGGACAGTCACCCCACGAGGAGTTCCAGGATGGCTGGTGTGACTATTAAAGAGCAAAGGGTAATCAGGTATTGGAAAGTGCTTCCCAGGAAAGTGATAGAATCACCATCCCTGGAAGTGTTCGCACAGCATGTAGACAAGGCCCTCAGTGATACGGTTTAGTGGTGGCCTTGGCGGTCTTGGGGTAATGGTTGGATTTGATGATATTAAAGTTCTTTTCCTACCAAGTTGATTCTGTGATCTGTTGCCAAACCTGTGTGTTACCATTAAAAAGACAGTATTTAAACACAATTACCATAAAGGGGTATTTGATATGACAGTTGTTTCCTGTCGTGTTGTGTTTCTTAGGACGCAAAGAGCAAATGGATGGTTTTAATTAAAGGAGGGGGGCCTTCCTAGCTGTATCTGCACTGCTTTGAACACACAATGCATTCTTGCTTCTTTAACCGATACAGTGCGTTAGGATTTAAAAGCGCAGCCCACAAGAAAACTCCAAACCAACAGAAGGGTACCTGTTACAGAACTAGGGATAAGTCCCAGCATAGGACAAGATCTATCACTGTAATGACCTGATCCAACCTTAGTGAATCAGTGAAAGCTTCCCCATTGAGATGAATGGGCTTTGGAACATACCTAACCCTTACAACCCTTCCAAGGTAATCTGCTGTGCCTCATGCCTAGCCCTGCAAAACAGGGCACTTTGTGCTGCATGGTTCTTAATGGGGCAATGTCTGCTACATTTTAATAGCATCCTCTCAGGCATTGGCCCAGATCAGCGCTCAGTCAGTGGCTGTTTATACAGTTAACATTGAGTGCTCATTGATTAAAACCCAAACACAGCTTCACAAGCAGGGACCAGTCCATCCTGACCAGGCACCAGACTGATGTCCCCTCCATGCTCATTCTCTCTCTCTTTTTATCTAGTCCCTTGAATGGTGAATTTTTTACTGCATGGTGACAGAGCTCCAAGGGGAGAGCTGAAGAGCTCCAAGGGGAGAGCTCAAGAGCAACTCTTATCTCTGTTTCCCTTCTTCACCAGTACTCTTTCTAGTCTGTACTGCATGTGGCAATTAGATGCCCCATCAGAAGGCAGGTGATGGGCTGACATGCTATAAAAATGCAGTTATACGAAGGCTGAGGCAGGAGGTGACATTGCTAAAGTTTCATTTTGGAGAGATGATGACCATAGGAGAGGACTTGCTGGATTATTCATCCCTCAAGGAAAGTGGAAAATGGAGGAGACCTCTAGTTTACAGCTGAGGCTTAGGGTGGGTGTTATTAGGTTCCCCTAGGGAAACTGTAGCTCTCATCATGCAGAGACTTTCTGATAAACCTGATAAACTTAGGGTCCAACAGGGATCTCATGACCATGTGTTCCTCTAGGGCTTGGTGGCAGGCAGAGACTCTGGTTTGGATGCTCCTCCTCTGCTAAAATGCTTTACTGAAATGAAACCTAAACCCAAACACCTCAAAGTGCTTTTTGGAGTGGGTAAATAGAATTATTTCACAGCTTCGGATGAGGTAGGCAGGATTTCTAAATGTAGCTATATGTCTAGTGCCAGGCAGGGAAGCCTTTAGTATTTTCCAAACAGTGATTGAATGGGTAGGTGCTTGAGGGTTTCAGTGAAGATTAACCTGAGTCCCACTGAGTATTTATCTGTACCTTAAGGTATCTGAGTAATCTGAGAATCTAGCCTCAGGGGATTTGTCCAGAACCCAACAGAAGGCAAGTTTCAGATCTGGTAACAGAATATGGCTTTCCTCATCTGCTGGTTGCTCTACAAGCACTGATGGGCTTCGGCTCTGCTGTTTCTCTTGTCCACTCCTTCATGAGTGGTCCTGTTGGGCCTGTGTTGTAACAGTGGATTATAGACAGCAGGTTTGTACTTTGTGACTGAAGGTAAAGGAATAAGGGGCAGAAAGCATTCATAGTAGATGCTTACAAAAAAAGTATAAATATACCTATTGCTTTGATATAAATAAGAATTTAAAGTTATTTAATAGGCTAAGTACCATTTTACGTCTGGTCTGTGGAGTGTTTCAGCAGGCTCAGCCTGTTTCAATTGAGCAGATACTTACTGCATACTAATCAGAATACTTACTGATATAGCACATTTGATGTTTTTCATCTAGCTAATAGGAATCTCTTTAGTTGTTCTTTTCCTCCATAAATACTTTTCCTAACGTCCAGTGCTTTTTTAATATGCAAGTCTTCTCTCCTGAATCTGAAGAGCAAAATTAAATAGGATGCTTAAGATCTCACTTATAAATAGCTCTACACTATTAAAAGCAGCTGGCTAGTAAGTACTGTAAAATCAGCATCTTTTTGTGATTTCAACCAGAGCATAAATGATCTTCGTGGCTGGGAGTACCATCAAATCCAGGTCTGGGATAATTTAAGTGCAGAGATCCTAGAGTTTGTTCCAAAACCAAGGAAAATAAGAGATCACAAATCATTGCGTATCTGCTGTATTTTTCCTGCACTACCTTATTGCTGAGCTGCAGCGCCTTATCAGCACTTCCTTCTGTCGTTCCCTATTGCCAGACACCTACGAAATGCCTGCAAAGCCTTCAACATGAAGCAGGAAAGATGTTGCCTGTCTCCCAAGTTATGAAGATCATTTACAATCCAAATATTTGAAGATGTTGCTAGTTATATGGTAACCAGGACCTTTGTAACTCAGTGCTTTAATTAAAGGTTTCTGTTGACTGAGGCATAGATGGTAGCTGATTTCAAAGATATTGCTGCAGCAAAGTTTTATCTGCCTCTAAAACTGATACCAGAAAACATGTAATTCAGAGTAAATACACATTTTAAAAAGCAAGTTGCTGGCTGTTTGCTGTGCAAATGCAGTCAGCTATTGGTAAGCTGGCATGATGGGAGGAGTATCTCTGGTGAGGAAAACTGCACCCTATGAGAAAGCCTGTGTCTGCTTCTTGCATTTTCTTTCATTTTGTGGCTCTTGGTGGTTTTAATCTCTTCCAGCACTCTTTATCCACAGAAAATGCCATCTGAACAACTCTCTGTGGGTTCTTCACAGCTTCTGACATCCTCTGTGGTTTGGCCAACATTGCTGCTAGTGGCATTGGATTTGGAGGCTTGATTACTTGTGTTAGTGAGAATCAATGTGGGCAAGTAGGTAATGAAGGGTTGGCAGTGCAAGGGAATGAACTCAAACCTTATCATCTTTCTTGTTCCCAATAAATGTGAGCAGAAATCTTCCCAGAGGGGATTTTAAGAAGGCATCAGCTGCTCTGGAGACGAATCCAAACCTCTGGACCTTTTCGGGTTTGCCCATCACTTCTTACAATCAGGAAAGAAATGCATGACTCTGCGAGGAAGGTATTTTAAGCTTATTTTCTTTAATCTTCTGGGTTTTGTGGTTGTGACTCCCCTGAGGTCATACAGATATTTTTAAATGAATTCTCACTGCTTGAGTAACAGGGAAATAACATCTTGGTTTTCAACTTCTGTATTTTTCAGCTTTATAACTTTGGGCACTCCTCAAGTGAAGCTGAAGTCCTGAGGCTGTTTCAAGAGTCCTTTTGTATTTACATTAATAACAAACCTTCCCTTTTGAAGAACATTTGCCATACTTCAAATGTTTATTGTTCAGCTGGGCCAGCTAACAGCTGTATTGAGCAAAGCCCCATGTGACAACCAGTGCATTCCTGAGTGATTATAGTATACTGCCAACCACTGTTTAACGTGTACATTGTGGTAGTATCTGCAGGGCCTGAAGCACAGCTAAGGGGAACAAAAAAGAACCCTTTGTAACCTGAGCATGAAATCATTACATAGGGATATAAAAAGCAAGGAAGAGGTTGTTTCACCCCTCATAAAATGTCTTTTGTCCCTCCTTGCATTGAATTTATACCTGTTCTCTGACAAGAGAGTGCTCAGCCTGTGTATGTGCCTGCCTCAGCAAGGAGGCTTTGGGGCTGTTTTCCCCAGGCTCAGATATTGTCTCCAAACCACATCTGCATCAGAAAAGGGAGTCCCAAGTGTTGTGGGAGCACATCAGCATTGGGGGAGGGGGGATAGCAGGGGGGGATAGTGATCACTTGGACCTCCTCCATTTTTTCTGATCAGTGCTGCTCAGACTGCACTGATCTGATGAGATGAAGGCATTTCACTTCAACCACTCAGCCTATCTATATTGAAGGGAATGGTAATATTAAAACACATCAAAGACAGCAGCACTAAATATTGCGGTATCATTGTAGAAGTGAGGTATTTCCACATTTATTTCTTTTACAATCATTTCTAGCTAGCAGGAAAACTTAAAAATTGGACTTCTGGGGTTTATCAAGACAGAAACTTGGAAACATTGGAGGTGACTACAACTTCCTAGCTAACTTGAATGTGTCCTTGAGTTCACATCATTCTTGCTCTGTCTCATGCCAGATACCAATGTCTGATAAAATACATTTCCAGACCAAAAAAGTGGAGGAAGGTTTGGTTTGTCTCCTCATTTCTTCCTCATTAACTACCTCTGCCATGGTGAAGATGAAGGCATTTGGAGCCAGACCAGTTCTCAGCTTTCCTAATAATAGAAATCTTTAAAGTCATCCCTTGGCATTTAGATTGTTGCCCTGCCACAAGCTACTGTCTCATTAATGTCATCCAACAAGAGAGAGTGAATTACTGCAACTTCTCACTAAAAAATAGTGTTAGTGCTTGGGATTGTTTCAGATGTGTTCTGTTTGGATGGATTTCTGTACTAAGAACAGCGTTTCTTCCTTAGCCCCAAAGCTAAAACGGAAAAAAGGGCTACATACCTGAGATTGTCTTTTAGCAATTCCCAAATAAAGAAAGAAATTATAGTCAGGCAGGCCTTTTAAATGGATTCAGGAATCTCATCCGGACTTGTCTTGTGTGGGAGCCCTTTGCTTCGATAGTCCTCTGTAGAGGGTAGACAAACTGGCTGTCCTCCTCAGCTGGACAAATCATAATCATAAATGTGGGTCAAGCTTACAGTTGCCTTCTTTAAAAGGAGCTTTTTAAAATGGCTGTATAAGAATGAACATTTCCAGCAGGGCCACAGAATGGTAAAGGAGATTTTGATCTGAAATTAGCTCCTTCTGATTAACTTTCATGCAGCAGCCTGTCATGGTGCCGCCGAGAGTCTTCCTGTTAAAAAGGCTTATTTAAGGGGCAGAATAATGATAGTGTTGCAAAATGCCTGCTTTGGCAAGATTTTCAGTGTAATTTTGATGGCTCAAAATAATCAGGTATGATTCTTTTGAATTAAGTATTGTCAGTATCCTGCTACCATATCTGCAGGATACTGAAGGGTTTAAACATTGTAACATTGTCATGGTCCTATTTTTGTTAGGAAATGGAGAAATAAGGCTTTGGAGGCTGTCACGCTAGGCAGAAATTTGGTGCAGGTTTTGGTTTCCTTTTTTTTTATTTTCTGCAAACCAAAATATGCCTTAAAGGAATGTTTTAGTTCATTTAACAGTAAAAAAAGTTGCAGTTTGGAGAGAATGATATCTCCAAACCCTAGATCATGTCACACCTAATCAACTCAAAGAATTGATTTTGCTTGGGAGCAGTTAGGTCAGGTTTTTTGGGACTTGGTTTCATGAGATGAATAAGCTGTTAACCATGGTGCAGCCCAGCTCCCTGAACCCAAGAGGAGTAAATCCCCCCCACTTTGTGTACAGCTCTTGGCCTCTTGTCTGCTAGCATCTGTGAAAGGTCTATAGGCTTCTACTCACTACCTTGGTTTAAGGAGGGATCTGTTTGATGCCTATCTGCTTTTTTTCTTATTTACCTGAAGTGGTGACTTTGGAGAACATCTTATCTGGGACAGTGGGGAATGAGGTACAATTTTTCCCTGAATTGCTTTCCTTTCCTGTTACTATCTAGGCTTAATTAGCCCAGCAGGATCAAATGCATGGCCATTTGTGTGTCCCAGTTGAGCAGGATGGAGCTCTTAATGGTAGGAAGGTGGTTGCCCATGTAACTGCAGAGCAGGAAGATGAGATGGAAATGGCTGTGAGCTGAAAATTGATCTATGACCACATTGAAAGTTTGGAAGAAAGATTTCAGATCTTTCACCAACTGTGAGATGGTTTAGATAGAAATGAGTTCATCAGGCCTTTGGCTGAGTGAGGAAATGCTCCATGGCAATGGGACCACAAGACTGAACCATGGGGAAGGGAGCAGGGATGCCTTTGCATCCCTGGTGCATTGATGCTGGATGTCCATGATGCTCCACACATCCTCCCCGAGGCTGCTGCAGGGGAGACACAGCCACAGTGAAGTCTCAGCTCTGCACTAACCTGGCCCCATGGATAACTGGAGCCTGTGTCTATTTTCTATGTGTAGTATTCAGGGAGAAGTGTGGCATGCTGATGGGAAGTGGCTGAAAATGAGCTGGCTAAATCTGCTTGGACCTGCAATATATTTCAACTCTGACCTTTGATCTGTCACTGTCTCACGTGCTTCCTTCTCAGAGTCTTCCAGTCTCACGTCAATTTTAAGACACAGACAGTGGGCCTTGGGCAGTGTCATGGTTTAAGCCCAGCTGTAAATCAGCCACATAGTTTGTTACCTCCCCCCCTGCTTCCTCCCCCTGCTGCCAGAGGGATGGGGAGGAGAATGGAGAGAATGTAACTCCCATAGGTTGAGATAAGAACAGCCCAGTAACTAAGGTATAACACAAACCACTGCTGCTGCCACCAGTAACAATAATGATAAGGGAAATAAAAAGGGAAGAGAACACAACCGCTCACCACCCGTGACCGATACCCAGCCCAACCCAAGCAGTGATCTCACCCTTCTGGGTCCCTGCCCACAGTTTATATAGTGGGCATGATGTGCTGTGGTATGGAATACCTCTTTGGTCAGTTTGGGTCAGGTGTCCTGTCTCT
>JANRGW010037230.1:2084-32268 GCA_024733675.1 Psilopsiagon aymara
GTATGCACACACACTGTGAGTATACATACACTCTATATAGATACTCTGTATCTATATAGATACAGAGTATAGATACTATATAGATATCTATATAGATACAGAGTATAGATACTCTGTATCTATATACTCTACAGGTGTATGTGTATATATACATGTATGCACACACACACTGTGAGTATACATGCATTCTATTTCAAGACCAAAGAACTCTTCCCTCTTGCATGATCTGTGACAGGTGTGTTAAAACTCTACCCTCAGATATATAAAGTGGAATATGCCCCATACTCTTTCAGTTTCCCCTCCATTGCAGTAATGTAATTCTAGTATCTCAGGAGATTCCAAAACATTCATACAAACTACAAATTTCAAATGACTTAAGTACCAGTAAGCAACCTTGCATCCTTTCAGTACTAGTCCACATGCACATTCATGGTGTGCTCAGCTGTGGCACAGGTTGTCAGAGTTATTTTTGCAAAAAGCAATTGTAGAACCAGTCTCCTGAGATTGCAGAAATGGCACTGCAGTTGGCAAAGCCATACACAGTGCACCAGGCAGCCAAAGCACAGTAGATTGCAGGGATGCAGAGACTTTTTAATGTCATGGACACTGCAACTCCAGCAAGGTTGCCAGGTCACAGTAAGGGTCTGTACCTTAAATTTTCATAGTGAGTCATGACTATTGTACAGGAAAGAAAAAATACCTGAATCTTTCAGTGTTGTACAAGAACCACATTCCCCAGAGGGTCTGGATTTTTTTTTACAGAAAAAGAAAGCCTGGATGAAATGAAACCATCATGTCTCAGACGGGTACCTTCTCATCTTGGGTAACAGCAGATGGAATACTTAGGAACCTCCCCATCAGTCAAAACACCTTGCATGGGAGTTTGAACATAGTAGCCTGCCAATCTAAGAAGCATAAATGTAAAAGATTACCTTTACCACTGTATTTTAACCTGTATCATTGCTGCAAAGGATGTAAACAAAAAAAAAAAAAAACCATCATGTGAACTCTGAGACAAGACACACTAGCAGAGAGTTTCACCTCAACAAGATGGCTCAATGGTATGAAAAGGAACTGGACATTGGCAGACCTGTATAGACATATGAGGAAGGATAACCTCTGTGTAAGCTGTAAAGAAGAGAAGTTCTATAGTCTCTAGTAACTGTGTGTATGCATACTCACAGGGTGAAAGTGTATCTAAAACACAAACACCTCTTTATCTGGATTTCACAAAGTAATAATTCCAAAGGTTAAAAAAACCATAGAATCATAAAATATTACCACTTCCAAACTGCAATCCTCTCAGGATACATTAACAGCATTTTGACTTTCAAAGTTATGTTTACTTACAAAGTACTGGTAAGTCTCCTGCAGTAAAGGCTCCTTCAATTATTTTTCTGTCAGATAACTCCATACCCGCATGATGATAAGCCACACCATCCATTAAAAGATCTGATAGTAAAATTATTATAATAATAATTATAGTTATGAAATAATACTACTCAAGCAATACTCAGAATACTCTGTATTCATTCACAGAGCAGAGTAGTAGGTTATATTTACCTCTCAGTTTGGAATCTTTCAGCGAATTTGCAGACCTCTGTAATCTATGCAGCACACATAGAAAACCACAAATAGTTCAAAATCACAAACCACATTCAGTAATCTAAGTGCAGCATACAAAGACTATGTTTTTAAAATGCAAAATTAAAGCTTCACGTGAAACTAGATACACCATTACCCCACCTAAAGATTGTAAGAGGCATTCCTTGACAAGTACGTGTTTTACATACTTTCCCATAGTTCTACTGCCTTTGTGCTTTTTAAGAATGTTTGCAGTTTCCAATTAGATGCGAGCCTATCAAAAGGACATAGTCTTAAACTAACATTTAAAGTATACATTCTTTAGATATTTTCAACCACCACCTTTCCCATCTTTGCAAAGGGAACAAAACTTCCCAAGAAGTGCCAGTTTACCAAAAAGAATGTCAACTGTGAGGATGATTTTGTTACAGACACTCTTCTGCTAGAAACTGTATTAGTTCAATAGCTTTCTTCACAGACGCCACAGGTTTACTAGAACACACAAACACTTCTTAACAACTCAAACATACAAATACCTTTGTTTCTGTTCTACACTCAGTAGAAATTTGGCATCTTTTGCAAGAACAGAAGCGGCCTGTTGCACTCCTTTTCTTGTGGCACAAAACTATAAAGAAAAGGGTTTTTTTAATCAACACTTTAAAAGAAAGAAATAGTTTCAAATGTGATGCAAGGAAAAGCTGCTATACCACAAGTGCTGGTTTTTGTTCCGAGTATGCTTGTATAATACTAGCTATCTTGTAGTTAAGAGTCAAGTCAAATTTGAATTCTGTCTGATTGTCACTGCATGGAAAACCAAGGACAATTTTGCGTAGCTTGACTGGTCGTTGATCCTCATCTATTTTGAGGCATGCAGCTGGCATCTTACTATCTGAAAGCCATTCTGCAATCTGTGAAAAAGAAGAAATAGAATGGAAATGAAAATTTCTGCTTTTAATCTCACTATGTTCTAACTGCATCACACAATAATAATTAACTTAGCTTTCGTCACATGCAAACTATTAATACACTTGACAATGCTTTTAACATTAAAACCACAGGTGAAGTGCTGCTGTCTACAGGACCAATATAATTTGTACTGAAATCTCAAGTCTGTTGAGAGTTGTATTTAAAGACACAAACCACAAATCTGAAACAGGAGCATGTCCATACTTGGCTGATGATTCCATATGGGTGTAGGTCATGTGGTACATTAACATCTACCTCACAGCTGCCTTCAGGTGACAGCTTCAAAATGACACAACTCTGTTATCAATCTGAATTTCTTAGTACAGATAAATTTTATAAAATGCAACTACATTAATTCAAATACATTCAAAGTGTAGCTCTTACATCTTCAGCGTTTGGGATTGTTGCAGAAACAGCTACAAATCTCAATGGAGGAACAGTGGCACGATTCTCAAAAAGATGCCAAAGAGAAGACTGAACAGTCTTCATCCGACTGACTACAACTTCTAATGTTGCACCACGGCTTTCATCCTTTATAACATGCACCTATTGGGAATTTTAAAAGATTTGCTAAATATTTCTCCAGTTACAATCTACACATGTGTTAAATAAATGTTACACTTTTTAAGTTTCCTTTTATCTTCAAGAAGAAAACCAGTGCATATGAAACATTAATTTTCTTACCTCATCAATGAGAAACAGTCGTACAAGCTGGATTATAGAGTTGTCTCTCCACCTTCTAGTCATGCTATCCCATTTTTCCTAGGAGAAAAAAAACCCACAACAGACAACAAAAGGCAAAAGATGTTTTAAAGGCCAACATATGCCAAAAGTACAGTACAGGCAGACATGCCCAAACTTCAATTAGTCTTGAAACAAAATCAGTTTAATTCAGGCGAATGCCATGTTTGTTTCATCTGGCACATGATTATATTACTAGCTGTTGTTTCTATGAACTAATATTATGCACAGCAGCGTGTGAGCAAGTGTAGGGATCATAAAAAAAGAGCAGTCCTACTAGAATACAATGAGAAGACTACTACTGTCTGCTTATTCTAGTTTTGGCAAGAATTGAGACTGAAACCTACAGGCGTAGTGATAATAATGTCAGCGTGATGTATTTCAAATAAATCATCCACCATTGTATCTCCTGTCAGTTCCTTGCAGCTGAGTCCTATAGGTCCAAATTTTTCCTTCCAATCATCAAAACGCTGACTGCAGAGAGCTTTTATTGGAGCCACTAAAACCAAACCAAAACAATCAGTGTTATATCAGGCAAACCAAAGCTTCAACTGTATTGCTAAAGATGCTAAATGCATAGATTTTTAAGATGTCTTCTTGAATCTAATTTCCCTAATTTTCAGCTTTGTTCCCAGAACCGTAAAATTTGTAACTGGTATTAACTTTATTATTCTATTCCATGTGCATAGATCAATGTCGAGCTTTGGGCCCCAGTCCTTCCCCATCAGCAATCAAAAACAGAACCCTTTTACTACAGTTATGCCCTTTCTTAACTCTAATTTTTCCTCAATCCCACATGGAAACAACTACTCAGCTACCAAAGGTTTTCTCACACATGGAAGAAACCACAGGAAAGACATCTTTTCCAACAGAAGATCATACAAATACCAACCTTTTTCCAGTTCAGAATGATTTGAGTACTCTGTATTCAGAGAGGAAAAGGGTCGTAAGTGAGAAACCATCCATGAGCAAGAGATAGTATACTAGAAGAAATCAAAATCTATCTAAACCAGATGTACAGTTAAATGTAGTCAGCACCAAGCAGCTAACACAGCAAGTAGCAACTAACATGGCAGGTAGCAGTTCTGATGCTGGGCCTTACAAAACCAGACTCCTAGAATAACCTATTTCTTCATAATACTTTTTTTCCACTTGACACTTAACTATATTTTGCAGATGGAGGTTGATTCCTAGAAATCACAAGTAATTCTCTACACAGACTGATATCAGCAACACATGTAAATCTATATTGGATGGGTAATCTGTACAGAAGATGCAGTGATTTAGGTGAAAGAAGTATTCTACGCATGACCTGAAAACAGCAGTAATAAAATAGATCTTGCAGTGATCACATATTAGGCTATTTAGAGCAACTGCAATATGACCCATCAGCATCATATCAGTTGACAAGTGATTCCCAAAATGAAGAGATTTAAAGAACCAGTTTCTGCTTCAGAAAGAGGTATAAAATCTCATGTTATCAGTGGTCTATAAAGCAGGGAAATCACCAGCTCCAGAAAATAGATTAAGCTATGAGCAAGTAACTCAAAATTGCAAATCTTTTGCTGTGGAAGAATACAAGAAGCTAATGATTGCTCCTGGAACTTCAGTCACCAATCCTCAGCATGTGTTAAAGCTCTTGGGAAACAACTCTAATTTACACAACTACTGCAAGCTATTTCATCTACATTGGGCCACTGATGAAGCAGGTAGCACAGCATGCTCTGGCAGTACATAATCTGATTAACACCTCTGTTTCAACATTTGGAAAACTACGTCTCCTTCTCCACCACTGTCAAACCTGGAAAAGTCAGCAGATCGAATTCCACCAGCAGGCAATTGGCTTCCTAACTGGAAGTTCCAAATGGCCAATTTGTATCAATTCTACCAAGGCAAACAAAACCATTACAGTTCACTGAAATGTTTCACCTCCATATGCTGACAGAGAAACTGTATTACATGCCTGCTTATACACCTCCTGTTTAAAACACACAGTAAACTCTACCTAGCTTTACTGTAAGAACTTGAACACATTGGAATTAGAAAAAGATAAATATATTAAGCTGAAATTTTTGTAAGTATAAATATTAACCATTAACAGAAGACTGACAAATATATCACTGTATGAATTAATTAAAACTGGGTCAGAGCCACCAATTTCACCTGATTTACATGTTATGAATTCAATTCTCCAGAAAGGAAAGAAAATAAAACGTGCAATGGTTGTGACAATTCTCAAGTATTTTCATTAGCTCCTACATGGATCAATTAAACTCAAAGATCACAGCTTTGTTGTCTTTGAACTAGTAGACAGAAACCCTACCAGCTAAATAAAAATAGAAGATTTGATCCTCATCTTAGAGCAACAGACAGGCATCTGCCAGTAAGAATTTGTTTCAGCTTTCTTTGCTTTCTTCTTCCCTTTTAGTGTCTATCTTGCCTTCTTAGATGACAAACTCTTCACATGATTTCTTTATTTTTATTTGTATAGGCAATGTTGAACACTACAATTATACAGTGCTATCAAATACTAGTAAGAGTTACAATGGTATCGCAAAGAAACAAACCCTAAACCAAACAACTTCTTAAAGAATAAGGTAGGTCACAATTTCTTAACATACTTAATTTTCATATAATTCAAGCAGTCAGTCACTCTAGATCTCCACATTTAGAGAATGACATTTTCTACTGTTGTCACCAAAAGGGTTAAAGCTACATAACACTTACTGTAAACAACCTTAATATTTAGCCAAGGCAGTGGAGCTTCCATGAGTAATCTGGTAATAGCTAGCTCGAACATTACAGTTTTTCCAGAGCCAGTTGGAGCACAAATCACAAAATTCCTATCTGTATACAGAAGCTAGGAAGGAATTGCAAAGTAGTAAATACAACACAGCTATCCATTGTACATATTCATATATTCCAAAAGCATGTTAGGGAAAAAACACACAGGGAAATTATTATTACATTGACATACGCACTCCTCTAAAAAATTTTTGCATTAGCTATGAACTTTATGTTACAGCACAAGAACCTCATCTTCTGCCATACACCTGCCACAGAAACATAAATGAGATACTGTTCATTTTAAGGTTATTATGGAATGAAGTCTACCATTCTGCAGCAAGCAAAAGAAGCAGCGTCTAGCTTTAAATTACATTAAAACAGAACCAATACCAATGTCTGACTGGAACCAAACATGCTCATCAGAAAGAGGTATTTTGTGCTCAAATTCCAAGTGCAATTTGTTTCCATTTTGTTATTCAAACTGCAGTCAAAATTGCAACATTGTTGAATATGTATAATTTTAGCAACTATCATTTTAATACAATGTTAAGTTTTTAAAACTATTTTTCCTACAACTCTGGTTTTGCAACCTCCATGAAAGTAAATCTTGCTTACATGCGGTTTTCCATTATTCTAGGAAGAGTCACACAAGATTATTTTACAGGCCAATAAATGCAAATTTGGAAGTAAGGAAAAAATAACCCAAATTTATGCGTAAAACTAAAAATGTGGGTGGAAAGAAAGCAAAACTACAGCTCCTTGTATAATTTAAATACAAGATTATTCTGCTCATATAAACACCATTCTTAAAGTCTTCACTTTATAATTAGTGGGTGAGAAATTAAAACATTTGCAACATCAAGAGTAGCTTAAAAAAACATGCTTATAAATGCTTGCAAATGACACTGGATTCCGCCTAGTGTTGAAAAAGATTTCAAATGCTTTGCTGAAGACTGATGGACCATGTATCTCCTCTCTGCAATACCTATAATTCAGTCTTTATCTGGTTCCTCTCAAAGGAAGTTTTGGTTTTAAAGAAAGCATGGCTGATGGTGATGGACAAACATCACTTCTCCAAAGTTCTGCTTTTCTTAATCTTCTTATGAAAATAACTTAAAAATATTACGAATCTGTATACAGAAATCTACACAGAATTCACCTCTTCACATAAATGTATTTAAAACTGGCAAAAACATTATTTAAAAGCTCTTCTGGTCTCTTCTCCCAGGTACGCACAACACTGCTCAACTATTCCGGGAAGAGAGTCTGTTTATATTTATATATTACAGTTTTCTAACTCCTTTTAAGTTCTGAACAGCAAACTATCATTTAAGTTTATCTACTAAGTATTGCTCTGCACTGTACCTAATGTTTAATACTTACATCATCCAAAGCTTTAGACTGTGCATAGTTGAAATATGGGAACTCCTTAAAAATACTCCTAAACTGGGTTGCTTGACAGCATTAAGGAATTTAAAACAGTTGAAATCATAAAATTTATTTTAGAACTGTAAATTAATATTTTTCTTACAATTTAAATGCAAACTTACATGCAACAATCTTTCACTGACACAGGCTTGAGAAAGATTACCAAAAAGCAACCTATTAAAATATTTAGTAGCTTTATTTAAATTCTTGGTGTGCCATATAACTCTACTTCACCAAAAATATCCACTACCTAGTTGAGAGGTCTCAGGACTGTACCAATAATCAAGAACCTGCTCCCTGGTATAGGCTTCATGGAATAGCATACAATTATGGAATGTGAAACTGCAAGGGATAAAAGCTTTATTCTGCACTGCAAACCAGACACAAGAGAAGCAAAGCACTGCTGTTGGCATATCTAACGTGTCAATGGTCACATTATATCTGTACCATAGCAGAAATTAATCAACATGATGCTGTCTGTCTGGTCATAACAGTAGCAAAGAAAATTCACCTACACCAGTGGTTTTAAAGATATTCTCCAGTGTCTAATATCATGTATTCTTCAAATAACAACACTTATCTCAAAAATTATTAAGAGGAAAAGAGAACATTGTTACATTACACATCCACTAAGTGCCTCAGTCCTTGTCTGGACTTGCATTGAAGCCACAAGCAGACTAACTGCAACATCTGATCAGGCTGAGGATGCACACAGAGTCAGACATAACACCTCCAGTAACAAGAACAATGAACTGCTGAGACCTCAGATTTATGTTACATTCAGAGACTAAATAAAGATGAAAAAGAAATGGAGTAGAACAAGAAATAAAAGCAGTTAAGTATAACCCTTAAAAATGGGTGAAGATAAGCAAGTATTAGACTAAATAAAATAAGGATTTTTTAAAAAACTTCTCTAAAATTCCCTAAGTGCCATATTTTCAAAATGAAGAACACTGACTATGGCAAATTCAGATCAACCGAGTCTTTCTTAATTTTGGAAATTATGACACTTCTTAAAGCTATTCACATGAATTTAAGTTGCCTAAATTTCAGTGTTTCCTATTCCTGCTATTTAACATACCATTTGACAGCTTACTGGAAATAAAATATTGAAAAGAAAATGTAAAAACAGAAAAAGAAGTAAACTGACATCTATAGATGGATGGTTAATTGTGTTATGAGTTCAAGGCAGGGCCAAGAAGGAAAAATTATTGTGAAACCAACTTAAAGAATGGAAATACACTGTATGCACACTACAACATAAATACAGACCTATAAGGAGTGGGTGAATTTTATTTTCTTCTGAGAAGATGGGACAAAAACATTCAGTTTTCCTAATAAGCCTAAATAATTCACTCCTCCTTTATTTAAAGTATATGGGGACATACGTGTTTGCATATAAAAACTTGCCTGAAATATATGTATTATGCAAACAAAAACTTTACATTTAAAATATAAACAGTTTTGAGGATAAAATTCAAATGTTTGAAATAAGAATAAATTTGTTTAGCAATGAATGAGCTATAAGTTGCCCTATTTTAATTTTAGCTTTGGAAGTCCAAAGGGTAAACACCTATTCATCATTTGATTCCCAGCATTATGTTACAAATCAAAACTATTACAGTGTAATGCAAGAGCTCCTATGGTTACAAATTAAAACTGTAATTTTGTAAATGTAAAAAACATTGTAATAAAAACAGTAAATCAGATACAGCAAATATAAGGATACGTATTTCTGTAACAGCCCTCAAAATTTCCAATTTTCTTCCTGTAATTCCTAAAGAAATATAAGTAGTAAATTTATAACACAGACAACAAGGCCCAGGTAACACAGAAGTTGCTGACAGGACAGGACAAAGAAGTCACAAGCTCATCATTTGAAAATAGCATCTTGGTGGCCTTTTCCTGAACTCACTCCAGTTTAAGGATGTCTTGCCTGTACCAGAAGCTCAAAACTTGATGCAGTATCTAGATGTGGTCTTCAAAGTGCCAAGAAGGGGAGAAATTCCCTCAACTTTCCTGGCTCTGCTCCTGTTAACAAAGCCCAGGATGCTGTAGGCCCCTCTTACTGCTGGGACACGCTGCTGGCTGATGTTCAGAGCGCTGCTTGACAGACCCCAGCATTTTCCACAGAGTTGCACCCAGTCAGTCCATCCCAAGGGACCCACAGAAGTTCTTCTCCTTCCCAGGTGCAGGACTTTGCATTTGTTCCTACTGAATTTCGTGAGATCACTGGCAGTCCCTCACCCAGGACAGATCATTGCAGTTGCAGGCGGCACGTGGGCAATATGTGACCTGTTAACACTCACTCTCTGAGCCTGAACATCCAACCATTATTCTACCCATGCAGCTGTACATCCACTGCTAATCCTGAGTCCTAACTCAGATACAAGAATATTGTGGAAGACCATGCTTCTCAGCCATTCTCTGAGTCTATGAAAAGTCATACTTAAGTCAAATTATATGACATCCACTATTCTCCACTCTTACACAAAGCTAGTCACCATCGCTCAGAAAGCAGAGAGGAATCATGTTTTCCACTCCTGACCAGCTTCCAAATCCCATCTTAAGCCACAGCTCTGCACTACAATTTTCTGCTAGAACTATTTTTGTATTCTGTATTTCTGCAGAAGTTAGGTACATTCCACAGACACAATGAGTCCCCGTCCCAAAAAGCTTAAAATCTAGATATAACCACATCACAAATAAACATTCCATTTTCAAATGAAGATGAGACTACCGCATGAAGAAATGTGACTGCTCTTTCTCAAATTTAGAAGACAGATTTGGAGTGACATTTTCAAAATGACTTGGCACTTCTGAAAATGTGACTTTTCTTCTTAAATTGTTTACCTAGCTCATATTAAAACCCAATGCAATTAAGTTCCACAAAAATGCAGTATATTCTTCCAGGCTAAGCCAATTAGCTCACTTTGAGCTGGTGGGAAAATGTTCTTCACTCTACCTGAGATCATAGATATCCCTTACTATTATATACCAAAGACAGATAGTGGACTATTTGTCTTGAAAGAATAATAATAATTACCTGTCAGATCCAGAATCTCTGAAGCGTTAGCAAATGATTTCATATTCATTCCATTTTTAGATGCAATGTTACCATCATTTACCCTATGCAGAGTAAAATCTGAGTCTTCAGTTATTGAGGTATGATGATTATTTCTCCATAAACCTTCTTTTTTTACTTCTTTCATGCTTCTAGTTGTATTTAAGTAAGTATCAATTCCTTTCACATCAACAGAACTATCTTTCAATTCTGTGTTTTTATGCATATAACCAGGCATTTTAAATAAGCTGAAAAAGATCCACAATTTTCATTAGTTTATTGTAATGCTACAGTTTCTCTAACATTTTAAAATGACGTCTATTTGTATCAGAAACAGAATTAGCAAGACACAACCATAAGAAAAGTTTGTCTCCGACTTTATTTAATCTGACACTCCTCTAACTAAAGAAGACTCCTTTCAAGATACATTTTAACTTTACTTTCACTCCAGAAAGAACCTGAATTAACTGCTTGTCCAGATGAGCTCCGAATCCCAGTAAGAGATTAACTGTCAATCTCTGCATAATTAGGAGCAACAGAGACACACAGGTTCTGAGCATGAGAAGAGCTGGGCACAGAAGATGAGTCTACCTGCAAAACCTCTCCTCCCAGGAAGCACTGAAATAATGTTGAGAATTGCTCAAGGTATTCCAGCTGGCAGACCTATGCTCTGAAAAGCGAGTGATCTTTGCCTTCTTGCTCATTACCATGTAAATAACGAACTCAAAATAGTATTTTGAAAATCCTTTGCTATCCAACAATTTCTTTAAAATTAAAGCAATGAACCTCATCCTTACTTTTCTCATAAAAGAGGATGAGCTCAGGACACATTTAATTACAGTACTGAAATACTGACAAAGGGAAACATTTTTCTTCCTTATACTGAAAAGAACTAGTAACTGGAACCCTGTTTATGTACCTTCAATTGAAGGATGCAAAGCTCTGTGTTTAACAAATGTGCCTAAAAAAATAATATGATTCTGACAGTGGATAAATGATCAGACTTGACTAGACACATACTTTTTTCTTAATGTTGAATGGGCACTCTCGTCGTCATCATCATCACTGTTTTCTGGAAAATTACTTTCTCTTCTGTTTTGTAAAAAATTTGCACCAGGTGGATAAGAAGCCCCTGTTCCTGTTTTAGATTTATTTTCATCAGAAGAGAGAAACAATGAAACCATTTTCAGACTTTCAGGGCAAAAACTAATTTTCTCTCTTTCTCCTACACTTAATTGGAGCACTTCTTTTTCAGGGGCTATGACAAACTGAACTGGTGCTGGTGATATATCATGTCCTTCCTCAGAGGTATTCTTACATTGTTGTATAAACTTCTCATGTTTTCTCACTCCTGCAAAAACAATAGATTATTATTCCTATTAATATTCAACTTCCTATTCATACTCATGTTAGTAAACATTTTCCACGCAGATTAAGACAAATTCATGTATCTTATATGAACTGATATTTCTATCTTATTGCAAGAAATTCAGTTTGTATAACTCATGCTGATGAATGCAATGTGTGTTGTTAATTAAAAAGTTATAAGAACATGGTCACTTTCTATGCTTTATATACAAACGAATGGAGCAAAACTATTCCTCATAACTACCAAGTAGTTTGTAAGATAGAAACTCTCCACCCTGTCCCAGAATAAAGACAGTCTTTAAAAAAGATGACACAGTGACCAAGCTTGAAGGTCCTACTATGAACAGCCATGAGATAAACCCCACAATCTCAACAGTCAAAATTCCTATTGATGGTTTCATTGTCATCTTGGTTAATTATCACATTTCAAAGGGTTAGCTCTCAGTAGCAGCTGTGTCCCGATCTAGATGCCCATACAAGCATTTCTGTCAGCAGAAGGAAAGCAAGAGCAGAAATGAGCAATTGAATGCAACAAGATTACAGAACAGTTGCGTTCCACAGCCTATTAATTTCAGTGTTATCCATCTAGAAACTATGAAAAACCCCTTCTGTCTTAACAATATAATTCTTAAACAGAGAATATCACAAATCAGCACAGCAGCTGAAATGCAGAGACCTAGTTGACAGAGATAAAGCAACCAAATTCTTTAAAATAAATTTCCTTAAGATGATCTTGAATGTCCAGATGGAAGGAATACCTCACTTAGCAGCAAGCAATGGCTAGATTCAAACTTGGCCTCCTGAACAGCAGTTTGAAAAAAAAGCCACAAAAGGGAAGAAGTAAGTGAGGTTCAAGAAATCTCTGTTCCTTGAGTGGCAGACAGGACATCAGATCCATGTGTTGCATTATGCTCTTACAGCTTCTTTCTACCTTGTTATGATGCTTCAAGGAACAATGTAGAGTAGCTGAAATTTTGATCATGCTTCTTACCTTGCCCACTTCTGCCCAGTAAACTTGTAGCTTGTATATGCCCAAAGATGACTGCTTACATGCCAAACATATGTAAGAACATCACTCTCAACTAAAATACATTCTTTGTATTTGCATAGCTAGAATAGTCCGTACTTCACAGCAATTGAAAAGAGAGGAGGAAAGCTAATTATTTCTTAAACCATTCAAAATGAATGTCAAATATAGCTTAGCAAGACTTGGTAGGGTTAGGTTTATGGTTGGATTCCATGATCTTCAAAGTCTTTTCCAACCTAAATGATTCTATTATTTTATTGTATGATATTTTACCCTTATGAGTGTTGGCTGTGTTTTTTTCCAGCTCCCTCTGCAACTCCTCTGCAGCTGGAATTTCAGAAATAGATGGAGCAGGTGCAATACACCAAACCTTAGGCTCTTTGTTTTCTGGATACCTATTTTTAACACACAAATGTAAAGTCAAAGCATTTTTAAGCACCCTCCACAATATTTAGCTCAAAATCACTAACTATAAATAACCTATAGTTTATTCTGCTAAAAGATATTAATTTGTGTGATTTTTAATCACAGAAAAATTTAAAAGGCAAAACTTCTGTTAACCCACATTTCTTATAGCCTAAGACACACCTGCGCCATTCAAACTTCAGTGTGCTTGGGAAAACATTTCAAAATATGGGTTATGAATCTGGAAATTTCTGGCCCATTTCTATTGGTAGACATTAAAGGGAGTTACAAAAGATAATTCTGCTGTAGAACAATTCAGACTGTGGAAAACAATTATATATATTTAACAATGAAGATTTACCTTCGTTTTTTATCTGGTGTTTCATAAAAAAAATTATCCAGTGAAAAGACCGTGTTTGCAGAGTTGAACATTTTTAGATCAAATATGAAGTCTCTTAATCTGCAAAAAGCAGCACAAGGAACCGTGAAACTGAAATGAATAGAATTGAACCTGTATAAGCAACAGAAATCTTATTAGCTGTAAGTGTCAATATTTTGTCTAGATTCTTTTCTTTTAGAGCTCTTCCCTGCATCCTTAATTCTTCTTCAAAAAGAGAATCTCTCTTCTGATAAAATATGGCTCCTATTACTTATGACCAAAAACCACTGTAGGATAGCCTAAACAATCTTTACACTACCATGATATGTCGTGAGGGAAAAGTGCTAAACAGCAAAGGTGAAGATAAAGCTTATGTTAAGTTATCTCATTTCTAAGAATAATGCTAAAATAATCTTGTACAACTGCAGACTATATTTTTTCCGGATTGTTTCTGTCCTGAAGAAGAAATACAATCTGTTTTATGAACATATTCCATCAATTTTTGTAAAACAAAATAGTTCTATTATCTAAAAGAACCCCAACAATCATTTTAATTTACAAGCAAATCAGATTATTTTTTGTAACCTACCTACAAGTGGCTTACATGGATAACTGGAGTACAGGCCCAACTCCTTAATGTTGTTAGCGGGTTTGGTCTGAAATATCGAGACCAGAGGTTATGTCTACATTGATCATACACAACAGTTTTAAAAATATTCCAGTTAAATGTTTTTCAATTATCACCAACTCCAGGCATTAGACACATTTTCTTTATGCATTTGTGATGAGAAGTTTCAGAGCTGTTAATTTTGCTTAAGAACAAATTTATATAGCAAACATCTCACTAAAAAAGTACCAAATAGAGGATTTTGTGAGTCAAAAATCTTAGATTCACCGAAACAAATGGTAAAATACCAAACCAACAGTTTACACAACTCTAATAAAAGCCAAATCTGATGATCAAATAACAACACTATCCTCTTTATCTACAGATACACCAAAGGCACCACTTCTTTTGTACTCTATCATCTCATTAGCAACACATGAAAAAAGCCCTTCAGAGCACTTTGCAAATAGGATTCAGGTTTACTTAATTACTGCATACTGTCAGCTGTGAATCAAACATTTAAAAAGTATTTTTCTTCCACAGAAGCTGCAAAACTTCAAATATTCCAGAGAAATGTTTCAAACTGAAACCAGAAAACATTTCACAATGCCAGCAGAACACAAAGCATGTAATCAAAACTGTCTGTGAGCACAGCAAAGACTTGTTTGAAGTTCTGAAACCTAAAATCTGTCAATGCCCCTTTCACACTCCTTTTCTGAGCACCACCATTTCTGCCAGTTTCTGCCACTCCCCCACTGCCAGGATTTGCCACATTTTTCCTTCACACTAATAAACCTAGAATTTAGGAATTACAGTAATAAATCTACCAAAGCGGGTTAACCTGCCACCGTGCTTGCACACTCTTTCAACGTCAGTAATCCAAACCAGGAGTTTTCAGGCTTGAGTAGCAGTAGTGGCAGCAGAAAGCATCTGTCATTCTAAGTTGTTGCCATTCAAGTAGTAGGATCTGTGTTAACCACTTACTCAACTGAATAACTGAATAACCACCCCTCCATCAGCTCCTAGGAGCTGCAAACACTGCACACCAGTATGAAATGCTTTTCATACCTCAGGTATTGTCAATCTATGATCATGCAACTTCCATTTAAAGAATCTGGATTCCCATCCTTGAATAGTCTTTGTTATATACAATACTTAATCTCCAGAGCTCTTCAGGCCCCTGCTCTCTATGCATAATTTATTCTTCATCTGACTGTATTAATTCCAATTGCTTGATAATGTAAATAAAAACTCTAAAAGATGTCAAGGTCATTCTAAGAGTCTGGAAAGCCCTGGCACAGCACCCCTTTGGCCAGTCCTATATTCATCCACTTTGCTGGCAGTCAGCTGAGACATCCCTCTCAAAATCCCCAGCCAAGAAAGAAAAGTCTTTCAGACTTTTAAAGGAAGAGAAATTAACAATAATAATAGTAGTAATAATAACAATGATGATGTGGGGGAGCACATGTCCAAGATGGACAGGAATCCAGGGGTCTTTTCCATACTCTCAGCGCTGTGTATGACAGCACAGGAAAAGTACATATTCAAGATGGCAGAATGAGGGAGATGAGCAGGCTTTTGTCAAGCAGCATAGACCGCTGATTCATCCTGTAAGCAAAGTCCTCTCAGTTTAAGATAACTTACTACAAACACTGCAAGCCACAAGGTGGACTGCTCAGTTTTGAAGCCCCTTTGCTTCTCACCTCCCTCCGAAAACCTAATCGTTCCCTCAGACCCCTGTATTTCACCTCAGTGCTCTCTCCAAGGAGGCCAAGTGAAGGTCACAACCTGCCGGGGTTCCGCCCAAACCGGTTACAACTGCTCACTTCCAGCCGTGCACCAGGAGCCCTGAAGGGACAGCGGCCATCCGCACCTCACAGCGCTCCTTCCCCGTCCCAGAGAGGATGGAGAACCCAACCGAGTCGCTCCCACCTCACCAACAGCGCCTCCCGCCACCACCGCGCGGAATGGCGGTAACAGCGGGGCCAAGGCGGTGCCGCAGCGCCCATCAGCACCCTTCAGCCAGCCGAGCGGGAGAAGCCATCCGTGGCGATCCTTCCCCCGGCACCGCTCGCCCTCCACGGCTCGCGGGAGCCGGCCGGGGTCTGTGGGCTCACGGTGTCACGAAATGGAGGACGCGGGCTCCCTCCGCGCAGGCCGCCTCTCCTCCCGAGGTGAGGCGCGGCCGTCGCACCTGACGGAGCAACTGCACTCGCGAGTGCTGAAACCCATGGGGAAGGGCTAAATACCTTCTTAAAACGGTAAGAAAGGAATGTGGAGGGACTCCAGTGGTGCCAGATTTAGAGCTTGTCCAAACATGGATGTTTGTTTTGGAGTATTGCTCTTTAAAAGCCCTTACTGTTCCCCTGGTATAGATGGGGTAAAGCGACTCATTCCTGCGCCATATGAGTGCATTATCAAAAGGATTCCTTCAGAAAGGGGATAAATATACTGAACATATTGATCCTTAAAAAGAGAGTCTGGTGTGTTTCTGAAAGTATTTTCTTCCTTGCTGCTAAACTGGAGCAATAAAGCTCCAGTTCACATGAATTGAAATGGTATCACATAAAATGTTGTAATGCAGAAGTAGGTTGCTTTATTTTTTTATTTCCACTTACAGTTCTGGACTTGCCATTAAAGCAAAGCTTGTGAACTGTTAAATTTAAAATAAATAGCAGAACTGTCTCAGAAAGACAAAGTTTTATGGTGGTTCAAAGCTTTGTGCCATTCAGCAAATGCTATAGAGGCAGCTATTGTAAATATGTATTTCCTCATACATAAATAGATGAAAAGGAAACAGATTTTCTCAAATATTGATTGATTTTAACATAAATAATTTTTATTTAATCAACTTTTGTTTTCTCTTTCTGGAAAAATATTGATTTTTAACTTTGCATTTCAATTTCTTAGATGTATGTTTACTTAATGTAAGTGTATTCTTTCAGGTTGTTCAAGCCTAGGTCAATTAAAAGAATGTAGTAAAGGGCATGATCACTTTTGCAATTCAACATATATGAGGTCGTTATTATTCTTAACCTTAAAAAGTCTCTCATCAGAACTGTGTCATATTACAGTATCCCCAAATTTACACCACATGTTTGGATGCTTTAATCCACCTCCCCATCTTAATTACTGGGCAGACAGCCAAGGGTAAGAAGCACTTCATTCCTATTTCCAACATGACAGAATCTTGGCCAGTGCAGAACAACAAAAGATTTTATGATAAAGAGCACAGAATGCAGTCAGGATTGCTTATGAATCCATTGTCTGAAACTCAGTTTTGAAGCCACCAATGTTACAAAGTAATTTGAATAAAAGTGGGAAAATGGTTGTGTTTATAAGCATACAATAAGCATTCATTTTGTGCTTATAATAAATTCCAAGACCAGAAAGCATTTTTTACTCCTTAGTAAGGAGAGGCATTAGAGAATGCCTTCTTCAGTTCCGACCTCAGGCAAGTTTCCATTTTAGTTCACAACATGTGCTTTCAGCTGACCAGACTTTAATGTTTAGAGCCATAATACAAACAGTTCATTTTTAAAGCTATTTTTTTCTTCAGTTCCCTTCCCTAGGTGACATCTCCCTCAACACACACACACAAATCACATAAAATATATAGCAAAGCAGTCTCTCAACTGCTCGGAGACAGTTTAATTTTTGATTTTCCCCAAGCCTAACATCTGATCTGCCATATGTTCTGAGTCTTTCCGGCTCATGGAGATCGCATATTAAGGCATGTTGTGGAGCAATGCAACTAGAAAATCACAAACACCAGACAGTGGTCAGTGATCCGTATGATAACAGAATAATACTCATACTTACTAAATACAAATCTGTTAGGAGATTCAGTTTTCTCCAGAACTTACATATTGAACAAATCAGCTACAAACAAATGAAATGCAGAAGAGCATCAAGACATTAGTGAGCTGAGAAGCACTGGTGTCTTCCGTTTCCTCCATTTGACTTTATCCACAATTTCAGAGACATGTCAAAACCATTGGTCTCTAAGAAGGACCCTAACTGGTAACAGAAATTACAAGGAAATATTAGAAGTTCTTAAAATCACCGGCCACTCCTGAAGTGTATGATTTTTACCCTGTACTTGACATGGTTGCAATGGTTCATTTATTAAAGAAACTGTAAAATTCAAGAATTAAATATTTGCAGCTGTAACTTTTCCAAGTCAAAATTGGGAAATAAAAATATAGTAAACCCCAAGTTGCTTAAATGAGGCAAAGGCAGTTCCTTTCATTTTATCCTGTTGGCTAGCATTTACAAACATTGGCCTGATGTTGCACCAGCATTGCAAAAACTTAAACCAGCTGAATAAGCTGATTTGTGGCGGCTGAAATTACTCATGTGCATAAGTGTTTGCAAGATTGGGTCTTCAGAGAGCTAAACGCAGGTCCTGCTGGGACCTGGCAATACTGCTCTGTATGTCTGCTGGAGGGGATCTCCCAGTCCTGATACAAGGCACTGCTCCCCAGGGCTGCAGCAAGCAGCCTGCTCTTGCTGTGCCCCTAACATATGCTTCCCCAGGAAGTTGAGCTCTTGAACTTTGATGTTTTAATGTGGCTAAAGTAAAATATTTTTAACACTATTCCCCCCCCCCCGGTGAGGTTCTTCTCTGTATTTACTTTACCTTTGTATCATCTTTCAATCCCTTACCATATGCTTTTTTCTTTTGAGAGATGAACTCCTCCCAGTGAACCCTTTGAGCATAGGCTAACCACCAAGGACTATTTTCATTACGTATAGTATTAACATCTTCAAATTAACAAAGCAAGCACATGCCATGTTCATAACTCCACCCTGCACAAATCTCATCATGTACAAACACATTATTTTATGCCATATAGTAAAGACATTAACAATTTCTCACACAAAGGAGATAATATAACATTGAGTATAAATTTTACAGTTCTCATAGCAGATACTTCTCAATTCCTGTATATTTGAAACACAGGCACAGTTGAGAAAATGAGACACATGCAGAAAGAAAGAAAAGGAGATGAATGCTATGGTGATACTTGTTCCTCTGGCAAGTACCTCCTAGGAGGTAAGTCATTGTTACTTCCCTTAAAAAGAACATAAAGAAGGTCTCACTGATACAACATCCATGGAGTTTGCTTTTCTACAAATGACAAATAAACCTGAAAGGTGTATCTGCAACCACTGTCATGGAAAGTAACTTGGCTATTTTCATTCTGTCAGCTCCAACACTGTACTTTTTTTTAAAGGTAGGAGGAGAATGGATGTTTTTATAAGCTTGAGCTGTTTTGTTGAAGGTCTGAACCTCCACAGAAGTGTAACAAAATGCTCCTACTAGCTTTTTCCTCTATTATGAATCATTGATACTTACTACTATGCAATGGCTGACATCTGGATTCCAGATCCTCTGATGGTTCATGCACTTTGAAGGTTTCCTGTCAGCATAATTTCTTGCTTTGGAGTGGAAAGTATAATTCTGTAGTTGAAAAAAATTACTCAGAAATATCTTTTTATTAGATAAACAAAATCTGCAGATTTTTTTTCATAGAACAATTCTCATTTGTTAGAAATATAAACAGTTCTAATAAAAATTAATGTTATGAATAGCCTTAGTTGTGCAGTGGGCTTCGTGCAGGAACTTAAGTTATAATGCTTTCTTATTTTAGTGTGAGGCTATTTACCACTCTATCAGTCTAATTCCCTGGAGAAAAATAAAGTTTCCTTCTGCCCATGTTTTGAAGTAATATGCACTGGTCATGAACTTCATTTTGTGTACAGTTTGTCAGTTTTTAAAAAAATATTTACTCATAGTAGTCTTCATGTATCATGCTGAATAAATGGCTGAAGTACTTATCCTCCAAATCCTCAGGTGTACAAATATTCCTCAGTAGTACTGGCAGACCAGTTGACTTTAGTTAGGATTGTAGGTGGAAGTCTGCTAACTTGCTGCTGCTCATTAAACCAGCAAAAACCGCACACTTATGGAAAGCAAATGTCCACAGAATAAGTCAGGAAATGCAATTCTCAGGAAAAGGGAGGTTTCTCATCATAGAAAATCTGCTAATACAGGAATCTTAATATGATGGAGGTATTTATTCCACATACAAGAGACAAATTTGTAAGTTTTGAAATAATGGGTCTGATATGATTTTTTAGAATATGCTTTGGTTTACACATAGCATATTTAGTCTCCAGGAGAGCTTGTATCTGTTGAAATGTTTTTTATTCTGGCAGATTATAGATTAGAGGAGCAGACAAGAGGTAAGGAGAGCTTGATTCTTTGCATAACACCGTGGCCACTTAATATCTCCATGTCTGATTCTTCCTTAAGGGACCTTCATTTCTTGGTTTTGTGTCTACTCCTTTTTCTTTGGGGAAGAAATAATTTTAGCTATTGTCCGCTTTGAAATGCTTATCCGAAGATTTCTAGAAAAGCTCTTCTTTCCCACCTCCTTCCCTAGTCCCATCATTAGTTGCTAAACTTAGGTTGGTTAAGGTGGAATAAAGTGATTCAGCCACATAAACTGTGGATAAAGCAGCAGTGTGAGCCACATGTGAAGTGCATGTGGTCCAGCCAATATGATTAATAGCTTGATTCAGTCAGGGCAAGACACCTATGTGAACTAGAGATAATTCTGATAATTTTAAACTGCCTTTCCTAGGATGACAGCCTGCTTACTCAGTTATAATCTTCCATACTGTAGCTGTTCTGTGCATTTTAAGTTAAGTAGCAACAACATGCCAATTAAGTTTCGGCAGACTATATGATCTGAACACCCTACAGATCCTTAGCTTTTTCAAAGTAGGTCCTTGTATACAGGTTTTGTTTGATCTCTGGTTCATGTCAACCTGGTTTTGAAACACACCTTAACTAGAAAGGTATTTCTTTATTATATCTTGGTTATAAGGAATGCAGTCTACAGTGGAGGGGGGGAAGTTCATGCAGTGATCTTTCTTCAGATATGTTTATTCTTGCATTAAGGTAGAAAGCATACATTCCTCAGTTTGTATTTTGATCCATACCTATTTTAACTTTTATGATCATAAAGAACATTGCCTTGAGCCTTACTTTAAATTTAGTATTTTTATGCTTGATTATATATTATATATAATTGTATTTACTGATTGCATCACAAAAAGGTGACGTACAGAACTGCACCTCTTGTACACAGCTAAGAAAGTTGGATCTAGTCCTGAGGAGAGCTTTAGGATATTGCAGTATTACAGCGCAAGTAATAAACAATAGGAAGTAGGAGTTCAGAACTATTACATACCCTTGCAGATGATGGAAGGGACATAAGCCAACCCTCCTGACTCCATATCAGATACCAGGAAAATGTATTTTACAGCACTCAGACGTTATTGTTTTCAAAATGATGTGGGCCTTTGAAAGGTGCAAGGAAACTGTACTGTTGTACATGCAGCAAGATGTTGACACTATAGCATACACAAGAATGGTACAAGTATCTCATAGTAGGAGAGAAATAGCCTTAAATCATACCAGGGTGGTTTAGATTATATATTAGAAAAAAATTCTTCATTGAAAGGGTTAAAACAGTCATCATCCTTGGAGGTATTTAAAAGTAGATGTTGCACTTGGGGACATAGCTTAGTGCTGGACTTGGCAGTGCCAGGGTAACAGTTGGGCTCACTCTTAAAGGACTTTTCCAACCTAAACAATTCGATGATTAGAATATTTATTACGTTGAATACTTCAACACAGGTTTTGGGTTCACTCACCTTCATGTACTTACCTAGGCAATTCTGTTGCACAAATCTTGAAAGCATTTGAACATATTTTCAGATTTAGCCAAATTTGTAACTTTAAACTTCAGCAGTGGACTGAAAATCCTAGTGAAACAAGTATAATTCAAAACTTGACAATAGCAAGCATCTTCCATTCTACAGTGCATTAACTTGTTTAACTTTCAGTTTGGGCACCTGAGGCAATTGTACCAGTTCCTGACATGCTATCTTCTGAAAACAAAACACAGAATAAAACAGAAAATTACATGAGAAGCAGCAGAATAGAAAGCCCCAGTACACTCATACTTAAGAAACTGTCTGTCAGACAGGTTTGTTCCTAGCAAACTGTGGACTCCACAATGCAGAGCATGTCAGGAGTAGGCATTATATTAGATTAAACGTGTTCTGGTAAGCTTCCAAACCAGGAAGTAAAGACAATGACTGAAGCTTGGGGACTTCTCACCATCACAAAAACATTTGAGTTCAAAATCCCACTGCAGTTTGGCACAAAATGCTGAAGATAGCTTACATAGACTCAACTTATCCTCAAAGTAGCACAAGTGCTTTGGTGACAGTGGAGAACCAGAGATACCAACGTGTTGTGAAGAAAGAGGAAAACTTGTCACACAATTTCTGATAAAGATGGAAGACGCAGCAAGGAACACAAGCTGAAAAATGCAGTGTGTCGACATGCTACCAAAAGAAACAGAGTTAGATATGAAACACTTTTATAACAAGCTGACTACTGACAACGATACAGAAAGTAGGTGACAGCATTTCAAAGTCAAGACATTCTACATACTTGTTGATGTGTTTACAACATAGATGAAAGAGCAGTTTCAAGACTTCACAGAGAAATGCAGGCTGACACATTGGCACTGATAAAGTTTTTAAAACATATAAAGGCACAAAGAAAACTTTATAATTTGCATATTTAGTCCAGCTATTCACTAATCAGCCTTTTCACATATTAATTCAGACCATCCACATATTAGTGCAGACCAAGTTAATTTTTTGTAAGGTACTCAAAAGAGGATATATAAATTCAAATACATAAAGAAAATATGGAGTAGTCAGTGGACTGTTATCTACAGAAGAATTCAGGATGCCACCGTGCTTTTTGTGTCTTTTGTTGGAAGGTGGTGATGTGTTTTCTACTGGAATGTCTTGTGGAAAGTTGAAAGTCTTGGTTTCCTGTTGAATCCTGGGGAAGACTTGGAAATTTACAGAATCTAGCAAGTCCCTTTCTTCTCCCTTCACGTGTTTCAGACAGCATTATAGCATTCGTTAAAGACCCCTTCCTTTTTCATGAAGGTATTTCAATCCGTATAAAGGGGGCCTTCAAGAAAGTTGGAAAGGGATTTTCCACAAGGGTATGTAGTGATAGGATAAGGGTGCAAGCACCTTTAAGCTGACAAAGGGGAGATTTAGATTAGATACTAGGCAGAAGTTCTTCCCTGTGAGGGTGGTGAGGCCCTGACACACGTTGCCCAGAGAAGCCGCAGCTGCCCATCCCTGGCAGTGTTCAGGGCCAGGCTGGACAGGGCTTGGAGCAACCTGGTCTAGTGGACGGTATCCCTGCCGGTGGAAGGAGGAGGAACTGTGTGAGCTTTAAGATCCTTTCCAACTCCCATTGTTGAAGCATGATCTCCCACCTTCTGAGTGAAAATCCCAATTACTCAGTCACTGAGTTTTGTGGGCCAGGACTCTCTCAACTCTGTCAGGTTAAAAGCATTTGAAATGGAATAATTAAGAAAAAGTGCATATATGCTGACACAACCATATGGCTCATCAAAATCACCTGAGTTGGAAGACACTCTCACCCCCCAACCAAATCACTGCATTCCCCACGGCCACAGGAGAATATAGTCATGTGCACTCTTGTCCAATTATTTAATTCATGCAAAGGAACCCAACCAAATACCCACTGTAGGCAAGCAAAGCATTTCTAGTGACATCAGTGATGTATGGATCATATTTGCAAGGAGACGCAAAAGGTCAAATCAGTATTTAAAAGTGGAAAATGTAATTTGTTCACATTCTGATAACAGGGGATTGCAGGAATGGATTTTATATAACCTTTAAAACTGTTTTAGTATGAAAGAAAGATTAAGGACTTGTACCTTAACAGAAGTCAGAAGCACAAAACAGACCTTTTACAAATCATGACTTAAAAAGTTAGTATGGTCAGTTTTAACCTAAACTGTTGCTGCAGCCTCATGAAGTGTTAGAAAGTGTGGAGTTTGGGTGTTTACTAGCATTCATTTCTTCTTCGAACTCATTTAAACACCTATTTTCCTGTAAAACAAGCTAGAATTGCCACGTCTAGGAAAATGAGTTCAACATTTGGTCTTCATGAGCTAACTGCAGAATACATAGTGTGAAAAAAGATGAATTTCTTTGTGAAGTGTTATTTTGTTGCTTGAGAAGTTGCTGATAACACTCTCTTGATAGATAGTATTTTAATTAAGCATAGATATAAAAATAAATTTCACTCCTGTCACTTTCTTTTAGCTCTTGATTTCCTTTTGGCTTTACCTCTGCAGAGCCAGAGGTGTATGACCAGGGAGGTTCTAAAAATCTCCAACACGAGCTTCATGTAAAAAGCCATTAAATTTTACCTCATCACCCCTGTTTTGAGACTTGTAGCTTTTCCTTTTCTCTCCACCCTTTTGTTTCCTCCAAAGTGTGACCTTTGGCCTGTACTCACAGTCTGTGCATAGACTGTGGAAGCAGAGGGATTTGAGGCAGATGTATTTCCTTGGGCAATAGAAGTGGCAACAGCAAGAGTCCCAAGGAAAACAAAGTGTTAGGATAAATCTCCTCTAAAAGAAAAGAAATCACAGTGCCAAGCTATTCCTTCCAACTATACATACATATAGGGAAGAATCTTAACCACGAGCCCATGAGGTGCAGAATATAGATCTACAGAACTTTAGAATTAACTTAAACTCACAGTATTCATTAGAAATTACATTAATTGTTTTCCAGTGGGTGAAATGCTCTAGAGTGTTAAGACATAAGCCCAGTGTTCACGCAATTTTAGACCACGTTTATTGTGTTGCCCGTTAGCACAGGGTATCCGAGAGCTCTGCCAAGCAGGTCTGACCACTGCTTTCCAGATGCCAAGGAGAGCAAGACACCCAAGGCAGTTACTATAATGCAGCTATCATAGAACAGTTTAGGTTGGAAAGGCCCTTAGGATCATCCAGTTCCAACCCCATGCCACAGGCAGGGAGTCTTCACACTAAACCATGCCACCCAAGGCTCTGTCCAACCTGACCTTGAACACTGCCAGGGGTGGGGCATTTACCACTTTTTTTGCAACCTGTGCCAGTGCCTCACCACCCTCACGGTAAAGAACTTCTTCCTTATGTCTAACCTGAACTTCCCCTGTTTCAGTTTGAACCTATCCCCCCTTGTCCTGACACTGCAGCCCCTGATGAAGAGTCCTTCTCCAGCATCCTTGTAGCCCCCTTCAGATAGTGGAAGCTGCTCTGAGGTGTCCATGTAGCTTCTCCAGGCTGAACAGCCCCAATTTTGTCAGCCAATCTTCATATAGGAAGTGCTCCAGTCCCTGATCATCCTTCATGGCCTCCTCTGGCCTTGCTCCACCTATCACCACAATACAAACCATGTAATGAAATACTAGGTATCAGTTCAGTGGAGGAGGTTTACTCAGTAAAGGAAAGAAAGGAAACCAAACCACCAAACAAAAAAACCCCTACAAAACCATCCAAACCAGCAACAACAACAACAGCCACCAGCCACGCAAAAAAAGACCCCAGAATAACAAAGCTGCATAGGGAAAAGCTCTGAGAGTGGCTGAGGCTCCTGGAAGAAGGGGCATCTGTATCTCAACTTTGATAGCACCTGCCTTGGTCAGTTCCAAAGAAAGATTTGGTCTCATTTACTTGCAGGTATTTTGTGCTTCAAAAGTCAATTCTTATTTCCTCAGATGAATTACAAGCTTTTTGACAGGGTCATTATCATTTCATCTGTTTCACAAAGACTAAAGGGAATTCACAGTGGTCTTTCACAGAAACTTCCTGCTTTGTCATTGGCTCATGGAGTGGGCATCGTATGTATTTTAGAGGTTGAAAATACAGCTTGGGTGTCACCTTGTCCTTCCTATCTGACATTGAAAACACAAAACAGGCCTCCAGCACTAAATACAGACCAACATATACCGTAAACTAAGAAATACAAGGACATGCACTAGTACACTTAGCTCGTAAGAGCTAACACTAATCAGCAGCAGTAATCTTTGGAAACAAGAGAGCAGCAAAATGCCCACTTCAGTATCACACTGCTGCATGTCCAGCCCCAAAAAAGTGTTTTAACCATTACCCTTTTCCTGGTAATTGAGCAGTTTTTCAGTGTGTCATTGAAATACAAGGAATTCCAAGGATTTAGACTAAGTTCCCAGTAATTGCTGCCTCACTTTCTCTGGTAGTAATTTTATCTTTCACTGTTGCAACTACTGATTCCTTTGATGATTTCTGGGAATCCCACAGGCATTATCACAAAAGTGTGAGATTTAAAGACACATGATCCTAGCACTAGGAAATCTGGTTGGCTTTGTCTTTATATTTGGACAACTTGGTACAGATTGAAGGTGACACTTGAGAAATTTACCTTAACATTCTGCTTGCTTTACTTTGATAAAACTGCCATCTTTCTGTGAAGACCATGTCACTTGATGTGGAATGGGGCAGAATCAGCTCTGTTCTCTAGATCAAGAGGACAGCTTTCACTGCTGACAAAGGGAAATAAAAGTAGTGAAATACCATGATCCTCATTAACGTGACACGGGAATTAACTAAATTCTGATAACTCCAACTGGCTTTGAAATACCCAATTGTTTTGAGACTTTCCATCAAAACCTTGGGCAAAGGTAGCAGGTATCTCCAAGTGGAATACGCTGATGGTGAAAATTTAGCAGAACCTGGCTTTGCTTTAGTAACATTTCAGTAATTTCCAAGTCATTCAGGACAGTCTCGTAGAAAAACCACATGAAAATGAGATTTTGCAGGTACAGTCTTTTAAATCTCAATTATATTTTTGGCATTATATTCCTTTTTCCTAGTTTTGATTTAATAGCAGAAATCTTGGTAATGTTATTTGCTGCTCTTCTAAAAACAAGCCATACTTAACATGATTCATATAGCTGGACAGCATGCAGCATGTATCTGAAGTCATACAGAGTTGGCATTTACGTGAAATAGTATTTTTTAATGTTACATTTTGACATTATGCTAAGAACTGTAGACCACATATTTAGAAAGGATTAAAAAACACTCATTAAACAGGGAGAGGGACACGCTGCTTACCAAATTTCTCCTGAATAGCCACAACATTTCAAGCATCAAAACCCACAAGAAATATAAAGAAAAAACCCTAATGTTAAATACAAAAGATGCTCCTGCATTTTATTACTAATTGCTCCATTAAGCCAAGCTCCTAGGTTAATAATCCACCAGTTCTTGGGAAAAAGACAAAATATTTCAATCATACACGTTCAATTTCTCTGGTTTAAAATGAATTCTTTTCAAAGAAGTTAACAGTTAACACTACAGAGGGATTTTTGCCCCTTTGCAGTGCTACAGTTCTGAAACACTAGCTAGAAACAGACTTCAAGGCAGTGGTGGGAAGCATAAGACGAGTTCAGGAGCTTTCTGTGATTCTGCATCCATTGAATCATTAGTACTTCTGAAACTCAAGAAAACTGGGTATTGTGTAAAATAGCTTAAGGGAACAGCTTCAGAACATTAAAATACAGTCTGCAGGCAGTTTTCTGAAAGAACTCCCTTTTCCATAGTTCTGTCCTCCTTCTTAATATTTTAAGCTAAATGCCTTAAGTGATATATGTATTACTTTCCTTTCAGTATACAATTTCTTAGACTGCTTTGGTCTGGGGGCCCCAGCACTGCTGTCTACTCAGCCCACAGGGACCTCCGCACACCTCTGCTACAGCTGCTGTTGTGCAGGGTAGAGCACAGCTTCCTTTGTACGCACTGCTTTCTTCTGCATGGGGTATGGAATACTTCTCTTACAAGCTGTGGGGCTTTGTTCTTGTGTGTATAGCTCTTCAGAGCTGAAAGTATGGTATGCACATGGAAAATACCAGACAATACCACTGCTGCTTGTCATTAATTGGTGAACTGAGGGGTTAATTCTACCTCGGTTACACTGTTGTAAACAAGGAGTAAACAGTCTGGTCTATAATGCTAAACTAAGATAAAATATACATAAACAAGAGTAGCTAAAGCCTGCAATTCAGGGCAGGAAGGTAGAAGCTTTTAGAGATTTACAGTTTTAATTGTTCTTTTAAACAGTGGAAGTTGGAGGCAATTTCCTGTGGTTCGTGAGTGGGGGCAAAGACTGAAACCAGAGGAGTCACTTCATCATGGGAGGGGTGGGCTTACAAAGGCTTGCTGGTTTTGTTTGGCTGTTTGTAAAAATCACCTGTAGGGGGGTTCTGCAAAACAAGAATGAAAGAGCTTAAGTTAAAGCACAAATGTGTAGTTTCTTTTGGTTTTACAGTTGTAAAACCTTGCGTGCATGAACATATGCATAAGCTATATAGCAGACAAATGGACACAGTTTTACTAGTATGCAAAACCAGGTTCTCAACATCAGTGACAGCTTCAAGAATATAAATCCTACAAGTATGAAAGGTATGATCAGAAAAGTGTTTCGTACAAGTTGGTTTTCCTGCTTATTGATTCTGGGAGCTGATTCTCCTCTGTCTCTCCTTTTCACAGCACTGATGCCGAAATACAGAAAACAAGAATACTAACACCATAAAAAAAAAAAAACAAACAAAAACCACCTGAATATTTTTAAATGAGCATCAGTGGGTAGAATGTAGACAGAATTCAGATTCAAAGAATAAATAAAATACTACACAGTTCAAGCAACAGTCTACAGTATCATGCTTTCTTCAAATGATCTTTTAATTTAAAAAAATTCAACCTTGTTAAAGCAGATTGCAGATGTGAAGCACGTAAGTACTCATAGAACATGGGAGAAGAAACTTAGCAGTATTAAAGGACCATAATAGTAACAGTGGTGGAAAGATGAAATTGCAATTGCTTAGAAATAGCGTAAGAGTGGAAAATCTAGCCTTTTGCATCGATTTAAATGCAAGCCTGCATGTATGTCATTAGCTCATATTGAAAGTGACATTAACAGGATTCAGCCAATGGAGTTGTACTGATATATATGAAAGGCAGGGCCAGATTCTACCTGAGCTTACGTTGTACGTGCACTGCTTATTCTGTTTCGTTTTGCTCCATTCCGACCTAACGGTTGCCTCTGTCATCTGTGATGCTGACTTCATTCTTGACCCCAGCTTACTTCCACTCCCTGTATCTGCTGTTGCTGGGTCTTACTGTTCTCATTGCTTTAGCCATCTATTTTGCTACCTTAATTCCATCCTCACTGGAATCTTTCATTAATAAGTCTGATTAAAGTTATAATAGAAGCTGTTGCTTTCCTAAGCAGAAATGCTTGCATTTTGACCTTTAAAGTTCTCAGTATAAACACGCAGCAGAAACATTAAAATTGATCCACTCAAGGCACATAAATGTAAAAATACAACCATTTCCGTAGAATCTGAATACTTACGGTTGGACCTCGAGATCGTCTAGTTCCAGCCCTACTGCCATGGGCAGAAACACCTCACACTAAACCATGCCACCCAAGGCTCTGTCCAACCCTCCCTTGAACACTGCCAGCAATGAAGCATTCACAGCTTCCCTGGGCAACCCATTCCAGTGCCTCACCACCCTTACACTCAAGAATTTCTTCCTCATATCCAATCTAAACTTCCCCTGTTTAAGTTTGAACCCATTACCCCTTGTCCTCTCACTACACTCCCTAATGATGAGTCCCTCCCCAGCATCCCTATAGGCCCCCTTCAGATATTGAAAGGCTGCTATGAGGGCTCCACGCAGCCTTCTTTTGTCTTCATACAGGAGGTGCTCCAGTCCCCTGATCTTCCCCGTGACCTCTGGACTTGTTCCAACAGTTTCATGTCCTTTTTATGTTGAGGACACCAGAACTGCACACAATACTCCAAGTGAG
>JANRGW010037232.1:0-17478 GCA_024733675.1 Psilopsiagon aymara
CCCACTGTCCATGTCACCAACAAAGATGTTGAACAAGACCGGTCCCAACACCAATCCCTGAGGGACACCACTCGTTATTGGTCTCCAGCTGGACATTGAGCCATTGAGCACAACTCTTTGCCTGCAGCCATCCAGCCAGCTCTTTATATAAGTCTATGAATCTGATAATTGAATATTTATGTGCTCTTATCCTGACAGAGGTCACCAGGAATCCTCCACTGGTCCCAGAATTAACATCAGTATGGACTGTCAGTGTCCTCCATCAAACCATAAACCCAGCCTAACCAGGAACTGGCCTGGTTATGCTGGAATAGTGAAACATCCCAGGAACAACCACTCATGCAGCAGCCTACATAGTCCTGTGCTTCAGGGCTGTATCTGCCTGGTCCCTACAGTCTGCGTATGTACTGTAGGACACAGGTAGGTAAGCCTAGAACTACGCCTGTAGCTAAAGCTACTGCCGTTCATGTGATGACCTGTGCAAGCATCCAACTCAGCAATCAGCCTCTCTGACATGCAGGGGACAGCCTCCTGTAATGATTTCTCACTAATGAGGTCTCACTGAGCAGTTCCACCTTCTTTCTTGCTTTTCCTGTGGCAGCACTGAGGAAGGAAGCACAGCTCCTCCAGCCAAAACACCTCTATGCACCTGAAGCTGCTAACCCCATGTTCAGGAAGCAGTGAACCTTTTGTGCCCCTTTTTGACCTCACTTTTAAACATCTCCATTCTCTTTCCACCTCATTCCAAAGACCCTCTCCCTTGTGCTCACCAGCATAGAAAGATGTCCGTGAATGTCTCTGCTGTTGTGAAGAGCGCGAATATGATCCAGTACATCATCCATTTGACCTGATAAACAAAACCAGCGTCAGCACATTCTCCTCCATGGGCCTTGAACCGTCTCTTACAGGCACAGATGCACAGAGTAACTCCCACAGAAAAAGAATGCTCTGGTTCTCCCCACCTCCCCCTTGTGTGTTTAACAATTACCATGGACTTGAAGATGCTCGAAGTCCCCCGCCTCAGCATGTAACACATCAGATTTCCACACAAACCCTTGGGAAGGAAGAGACTGTGGCCTCTAGGACTGGTCTTATGAAAAGAAGAGCAGCCTGGCTCTGTCCTTACAGAGGACCACAGCCCTATCACAGGGCAGTAACAACCTCACTTGGCTCATCTTGACAAAGGTGAATAGAGGGGTATTGGTCAAACTGCAAAGAAGACAAATTCTATTTACTTGCATTATATCTACAGGCAGGGGAAACCAGCCAGGGGGAGATAAAGAGGTAATTGCCCATCCCATGATCCAGGGCTCAGGAGCACAATCAGCTCACCCCAACTTACTGAATCAGTGTGCATCACTTGGTGGTGCCTCCTCACATCCACACTCTGAGCACGCTGCTGTGACAGGGCAAACAAATCAGCTTAAATCCCTTGCCTGGGGCTTGGGTGAAAGCATTTTACCTCATACAGGTCAAAGCACATGTTGTGCTGTCAGTGTTCATCTATGGTAACTCCAGTGTGGGGCAGACTGCTTGATGAGAGATTCATGGATGAACAACTTTGTGGTGACAGCAACAGACACAGAAAGAGTGTTTGGGGCCTGTGACTTGGTCAGGGAAACTGTAGGATCTTGAGAAATTCAGGGATCTGGGGATTTTTGTCACTAAATGGCACTTAAAGCACAGCTAAACCATTCTGATGAAAACCCATGAATTAGAGAACTGGACCTAAGTGTTACCTAAGGCTGGGATAACTGCAGTAGAATAAGGGAAAGAAAGCAGTGCAAGGGGGATGCCTACACCAGGTGCTGCTCTGCGGAAGGAAGGATGGAGGTGGCAATAAATCTGCACCTCATCAGCTCTGAAACGGCTTCCTCCATCTTCTCCCCAGTGCAGTGGGACAGTACCTGTAGTCTCCCTCCACTCCCTGCAGGTACTGCAACTATTCCCTGAGGAACTGTCACTATATAGAGCTATAGAACTGCTCTCCTCGGACTTATTTATATGCATATCTGGTGTGATAGCAGTAGTGTGGCCCTGCCAAATGCCCGAGAACATTGTCTTCCCAGGGAAGCTTCCATCAGTGTTTTCCACATAACTCAAAGCCTCAGTTGGACATTCCTGCCAGCCAGACTTTAACACAAACCAAGACCTGGTGTGGATCAGCCTCAAACACCATCCATCAAGATGGCTATTACTAATCAAAATAAACTACAGTGATATTATCCAGAGTAATAGATGAAGGTTTGTACTGGGTCAGTGTAAACTACTACTGCTTCGGGGTATTTAATCAGACACTCATAGAGGTACTGCCACAACTGAGAAACAACTCTCAGTGCAGAGCAGGTCTCACGCTTGGGTCAGGACCCCATGTGTCTGATGTAAGTTCTTCATCTGCAATTGAATTTCCAACAGGAATTGGACCCTTCAACAAAATACTTCCAGAAAGGGGCTATGGGAACATTAAGAATCAGTGGCAGACACTGCTTGGGGATGCCAGCACACATCTCCATCCTTTCCAAGCAAAGGATGTATAAACCTTGAGCAGCAAAGCTGTGCAAGGGCTGCAGGGACATTTTGCTGTAATTGTCTGATGCGTTCTGCAACACTTAATGATACTCAGAACATCCCAACCATTAACTGAAGGAGAGTACTGACAGAAAGGGAAAATCTCAGCAGGCGCAGTGAGACCCTGTTTGAGCTGGCACAAGGACTTCACAGGATACCCATCTCTGCTGTTAGCCAGAGGAGAAAATGGGCTTGTTATCCTTGGGATCTTGAGAGGATTGAAGAATCAAGATCGGGAGGCTGAGTCGGGTTCAGTGTAACAGAACTCAGCTTGTGAGGGGCACTACAAACCCTACAGGACACCAACAGCTTCCAGGTGGAGTTGGTTCTCCCATACTTTCCCTTGGTGGCCCCATATGCCATTAGAAACTGGGCCCAGGAAAGACCTTGCAGGCAGAGGATGAGGCAGCACAACAGATCTGCCTGTAAATAGGTCACTCCACATGGAACGATGTTTCCATCTGAGGATTCAGTCATACGCGCTTCAAGTTTCCTCCTCTGATCCTCGCTTTGAATGAGCGGCTCAAGCTTCAAGGCTTTTTGAAAAGGCTTTGATTTATGCTGCTCTTCAGAAACAAAGGGAAAACCGGCAAGGCTCTGCATGCCAAACACCTTTTAAGTTGACCATATTTAGCTCACACCACCATAGAAACAGCACACATTTGTCAAAGAGCACATCAACTCAGCAGAGGAGCCAGAAGCACAAACCCAAGTCTCCTCATTTGAGACTTGTGCCCGTCCATCTTCAGGCCAGTCTTCCCCTTGCAATCGTTTACGAGCTTTCCCAGGATACACAGGCAACACCTTCACAATGTGATGAAAACAAACCCTGCAGCACAGCCCCAAACCTCATTACTCACATATTCTTTGATGTCCTTTGATTTCACGGCTTTATAGGAATAATATGCGGGGTAAAGAGTGCCAAATATAAGCCTGGAAAAAACCAAACAACAAATGGATTAGATAGATTTCCTGTCTCAGTGAAACCTTTTATTTCTTTTTCCTGTCTGTTAAATGTGTTTGTTGCACTGTAAGAAGTGTGAGGATTTGATTCAAGCTTGAGTGCACTAAGTACAGTACAGGGATGATTTTGCATCACTAAAGTCAGAGAAGCTATTGCCAGAGACATGAATGAAGAGCAGGGATTCAGGCTGACTCTCCTTGTGCAACGGTTTCCATAGCTGTACCTTAATATTACATACAAAATAAAACAACTGACCCCAAACCAAACCAAGAAAGGCCACCAGCCTCCTGTGATTTCCAAACAATGCCCTGTGAAAGAGGAATGCAGGAGCTCCTAATGAGAACCATCTCTACATTCCCTTCCACCTCTGTTCAACACCCTGAGGAGCTGGCAAACACAATAAAGCAGAACCCAAGTTCTACTGGCACAAGGGGTGCGGATGCCGGGGCCTCATCTCTTCGCAGGGGGATTGGACTACAAAATCTCCAAAGGTCCCTTCCAACCCTAATGATTCTGTGACTAAATCTGCTGCAGGGAAAAGACCTGCACTGTTTGGTAAAGTCAATTTGGGCCCAGAGGAGGCAAATTTGCCCACCAAGATGTGCTAATGGGCCTTAAAATGCCAGCTTTCTTGCTCTTTCAGTTTGCTTTCATTTCTAAGTCTGAAAGGGATGCTGCCAGCTTCAAGATTTCATGTAAGAAAGGAATAAAGATCTGTAAGTTAAAAATAGCACTACTGAGAAGAGAACACCGAGAGGTTTTCTACACTAACTTCTCTCTGCATCACTGCCTAAATGCTTATTCACTTGGATTATCCTGGCCATGAGCATAGGCTTGTCAAAACCACTCTGCCCTGCCCAGGGTTCAGTCACTTCTATTCAGTGCAGCAGAATGATGCTGCAAAGTCTAGATTAAATAGATTGCAGGGTAATGTTTTTTGGCTCCCAACCTTTCCATGGAAGCTTTTGCTTTAAACTCGGACATCTGGATTTGCAGCTCTTGGGAATGGAAATGATCAATGTTTCAATCCCCAATGGTGGAGCCTCATGGATCTGCAGTCATCTTTTGCATCCCGTCAGTAGCAATTGCGTGCTGTGGGACTCATAATTACAGCTGAGTCCATTATGTGCATAAGACATTAAATATTAACACTCTGAGCTATGGTGTACCTCGTGCTTCCCGGAGCTGGAGAAGGGATTTGTGGGAGACTGGGGTGAGCCAGCACACATCCTGATTTCCATAGCAGTGACCTGCTCTCCATCATGCTTACTGTAGCACAGCTTAGAGAACCTGAAGCACAATGCAGAGTGCAGGAAAGCACCTACTGAGTGAGGAGAGTCAGTGTTCTACAGAGGCTTCACACTGGCTCCAAAAAGCTTTGCTGGAAGCAGGCAGCTCTGAACCCATTCCACTGTGCTGTATGCATGGATTAGATCCAAATGCTCAGATTCTGGGAAGCCAAGAGCATTTTTGTCCCTTGCAGCATCTTAACAGCAACACTGGTTAAGGCAAGGAAGAGCACACAGACAACAGCCTGATTCTGTAATCACTGAAGCTACTAACAAGTATCCCCTCTGAGATCAGTGGGAGCAGGACGTAGTCCAGATGAGGCCAAGCTCACAAAAGGAAGAAAGCTCCAGCATGAGGTGTCCCTGCCCATGGCAGGGGGTTGGAACTGGATGATCTTAAGGTCCTTTCCAACCCTAACTATTCTCTGATTCTATAATATTCAGAAACTAAGTGAATAACATTTTTGGCTCTCCTCACAAGCACCACATTTCTGTCCTTCCTCCTTGGCTTGGCTGCTATCTCACGCTTTTATTTCCTGCAAAGAGTCACTGAGTGATTGATATCCATTTCCTCAGTTTGTTCTGGTAACAGAAAGCAACTGGATCCTGAAGGAGCAAACAGTTCACAGGATCACTGGAAAAGAATTAGTTGCAGACAATAAATGCTTGGAACAAAACCCAGTGAGGGAAAGAAGCCGTGCAGTGATTTTGCATCTGCAGAGCAAGGGGCAGTAAATAAGGTGATGCGCTCTCCCTAAATTGGAGATTGAGAGATTCACTCATCTGCCCTGCAGTGTGTTGTGTGCATATATGGACATTTATTACTGCTGTGGTTTGCCACACTGAAAACAGTTTCAGGAATGTTGGATTCCAGTCTTGTCACTGCTGGGGCTTATTATGCGGCCTGAAGTTCCTTAACCTCTGGGTACTCCTTACAAATGAAAAACAAAAGAACAAAAGATGTTCAGGCACTTCTGTAAAGCATTTTCAGGGGTTGGAGACAAATACCTGCACATAGGCCTATTCCAGAAAGCCTCCTGAAGTTACTGTCTTAATTGATTTAATTGAAACACCCATCTCAATCCTATATCTCTTCCTACAGTTCCTCTCCCGTGAAGACAACGCTTCTCTCTTCCCCCTCATCCAAGTTTCCTGTGTAATTAGTTACCATTGACTCCTGCCTTCCTTCATCCCTGTGCTCAGATTGCTGCCAAATCACTCCTTCTGCACACAATACACAAACCCGGGGCTGATTCTCTGCCCAAGCCACTACACCATTCCTTGTCTAAGTCTCCTTCCCAGCCTCCTCTGTGTAGGAATCACGGAATGGTTCGGGTTGGAAAGGACCTTAAGACCATCCAGTTCCAGCCCCATGGAGGTCTGCATCTGTTATAATGGCCTTGCAAAAGGACAAAACAGCAGCTGTAAAGAAATCACTGAGGAGTCAACTAATTGTGCAACAGGAGGCAAACATCTAAGTAAAAGGTTAGTCTGCCTAAAGAGCAGGATAAGGATTAGTGCTGACAATCTTCTAATCCTATTAGGCACAGCAGTAATCCCCAATCTGGACCAGAGTGTGTGCTTCTGGTCCCTGCTTTGTCAAAAGGGACACAGCAGAGGCAGGAGGGGAAGGGAGAAGGGCACCAGGGAATATCTATAAGAGGGACCATAAGTGCGCAGTTGTTTCTTTGCAGCAAAGAAGTAACTGAGGTGATTCGCTCCTGATGCAGTGTAAGGGAATGTTCAACTGAATCGAGAGAACCAAGTCACAAAGGAGGGCAGAAATCCATTCTGCCACCAGGAGTTAAGCTGTGGAACTGACCAACTGTATTAATCTAGATAATTACATTACATGGGATTTGGGGGTTGGGTTTGGTTTTTGCTGTTCAAGTTCATCACTGAATGAGGCAGGAAAAGACAAAGCTTCCCGTACTGTGGGGTTTCCTGATTATCAGGGGGATATTAAAGCAACTGAACTCTTGGCTCCACTTCGGGGATCCCTGTCGTGTTCCAAGGGAGCAGCTGCACCATCACCAAACCCCCTCCTGTCTCCACTTACCAGTACAGCTGCAGCCAGCCCTGGCTATTATATCCCTCTATTCCTTCTCCAGGTCTGCTGGTGCACGATCTGACCATCACAGAGCAGAGGCTAACCCAGATCAGAGTGGTTTGGGATGAAGGGACCTCAAAGCTCATCCAGTTCCATCCCCTGCCACGGGCAGGGACACCTTCCATAGAGCAGGTTGCTCCAAGCCTCTGTGTCCAACCTGGCCTTGAATGGGGATGGGGCAGCCACAGCTTCTCCAGGAATTCTGTGCCAGCGCCTCAGCACCCTCACAGTAATGGATTTCTTCCTAATGTCTACTCTTAACTTCCCTCTGGCAGTTAAAGCCATTCCCCTTGTCCTGTCCCTACAGGCCCTTGTCCAAAGCCCCTCTCCAGGCTTCCTGTAGCCCCCGTAGGCAGTGGAGCTGCTCTAAGGTCTCCCCACAGCTTTCTCTTCTCAAGGCTGAATAAACCCTTATGACACTATTCTAACATCTAGGTTCTAGCCTGGGGATCAGCATCAGAGCTGGTACCAGGACCTGGGAGGGCCCCATATGGCATCTTGAGTTCTGATGATTTGGTGATGCTCTTTTCCTCATGAGAGCCCTGGTCCTACAGCCACTTCCCTGTAAAATGCACTCTCACATTCCATACAGCAGCCACTGAAAGAGATGAAGGACTCTCAGCGGTTCTCAGGACTCCGGTTACCTCCAGAAGTGCATATCCATTCTCTTGAGTATTTTTAACCACATAGGTGCTCCATGGCTGGTAATCCACTTTCCAAATGTGCCGGTCAACCACATCCCAAACCATCCAAGTTCTACTCATGCAGTTTCCATGCCACCAACAGTGTTTGGGCTGCCCGAATATGACAGTACCACAATACAAATAGAACAGCCCTTGTTTTGCCCATCAATATGCTAATATTTCCATATCATTGGCACACAGCAGCCAAGATGGCAAATTCCTGCTCCCAGGGATGGACACATTTAGGAGTCACTGAAATATTGCCTATTTCCTCAACATGTTCACTGGCTACTGCGTGCTCCTTGTGCATAGAGCAGCAGCTGAGCTGTCACCGTGCCAGCATTCCTCACTGAAACCACCAAGGAGGGTGCCAATAGGTTTGCATTCCTTATCAGCAATCCTAATTAATGCTCACACAGTGCCACAGATTAAATATAAACAGCACTTATCTGCACCAAAGGTTCCCAGTTTAAATCCAACAGCTGGGATGGGAAAAGAAGCAGTGCACAAGGTCAGGGATAGGGTTAATTTGAGCCCTTTGGCAGGTCAAATGCCTGATATCCAAGAAGGGAATGGGGTGGAGGAAGCACCAGCTGCAGAGGGGGCTCGGGGCTGGTATTCCCTGGGGATGGCTCCTGGGGATTCTTTGTGGTCATTTGCAGCAGGACAGGTCCTGCTATTTAGGATCTGCCTGTTCACCCTCAGGATGACGGCTGACACCATCCCCACCCTGGGGCTCAGAATATGTGGGTACCCACCATGCCAGCCTGATACAACAGCACATGGTGCCTCAGTGACAAAAACACCCCCCAAGGAAGGTGCTGGCCCTGACACCCCCAAGCAGACCAGGCTACAGAAGCAAACTGAACACTTGGTTAATGCAAGCCAACAGCTGGCAAAGCCTGACCACCGCTCTCGGGGTGACTGTGCAGTAAAGGGACGCCTGACTCTCCTTCCAGCAGAAACACCAAGAGCAAGGGCTGTCCGTAATGCTGCTAATGGAAGCAATCTGGATCTTCCCAAAGCAGCACACCCTCCTCTCCTGTTGGGACCAGGGCACTCCTCACAGGGGCTGGAAGACAGACAGGCAAAGAGGTGAAGAGACGTGGAGAGGGGTAGGGTGGAGGAAATGGCCTTGGCCAGCCTGGAGCTATCACACAACCATTACGCACTTTGAGATCCTACATCCAGACTCATCTACTGAAGGGAAACGAGAGTTCCTTTGCCCACTTCTTGTTGGAGGCACAAGGAATGCTAAAATAGCAACGCTACTGATGGAGGGTCCTTGTAAAACAATAAGATGATGCACGTAATGACTCCTAAAACCTCGCATTCCTACTGAAGCTACCAGCAGTGAAGGGTGTCTTAGTGCTGATGTTCACACTGACACCCTTGAGTACCTTATTTAAAGCCCAAGCAAGGCGAAGCAGGTACTTCACCCTTCCCAGGGTTATTGTTCCAGGTTGTCCTCAAAGCCAGGCAGAACTGCACCAGTTTACACTCCCGCTAATGCTTCCAAGCTTTCTTTACAGTCCTTCATAAAAGGCCTGTGTAGCTGTTATAAAAATACCCACAGCCCTGCAGCTATTTGAGGAAGCAGATTTATTGCAGGTAGATGGCTTTACTAAGCCAGTCTGTTCTGCTTCATGCTGCCTGGCCCAGTGGAGGTGGGTTGACGAGGAGTTTGGTTGCCCTTGAGGCTATGTGCCTACATGGAGAGCATGTATTGCTGGCGCGGGGCCCCAACCCATGGGTGAGGAGCTATATGTTGATAGGAACACCATGAGGTTTTGAGCAGCTGCCTGCAAGAGATAATGTTTCGTGGGCCTCATCAGAGGCATTTGCCCTGTTGCCGCTCCTCCCCTCTCCATGCTTTGGCTCAGCAGGACCCGCAGGAGAAAGCGGTCCTGGGCACTGAGCCTTCTCCCACTGCTTCATTAGACCCTTTCAGGGGAGCAGAAATAATTCATCACAGTGTGATGCTGAGGGCAATCAAATCTGTGCCTTTTAGAGAAGAAAACATTCCCAACTATGTGACCGGGTCAGATCCTCACCCAGCTTCACAGCTCCAAACAGGCTTAGCATCTGTGCCCATCCCTGATGTTTTCTCTCTCCAGTTCCTGCTTTGAGAGCCCTGGCCTTTTCCAAGCCAAATAAATGGCAATTTGAAAACTAAATGGTATGTTTTAGATGGGAAGGGCTGCTTTTCCTGATTCTGGAGAGGGGGATGTTTACGTGGAAAAAGGCTTTTTTAGCAGCACTGACATTATATTCCAGAGATGACAGATGGGCAAAGATCTGTATTGTGAGTTAGCCTACAGATTTATGGTAGGCTTGCGATACAAGAAGGAACAGAAAGAGACATATAACCCAACCAAACTCATTTCTAGGTTAAAAAAAGGTATCAAGTATGGACTGCATAGCAACAAAGCAGCTCTGCATTATTTTCACACAAAACCACAAAGACCATGCTGCAAATATGATTTTGGAGTTATTTTAACTGATGCTCTCTGAATGAACATTTAGGAAGCTTAAACACCTACGGAAATGCCAATTTCAAGCATAATCCCACATTCTGCATATCCAAAAACCCAGTTCAGACTTTCACCACCAAACCAGAAGTGCCACCATTGTCTGACGAGGTGGTGAGAAAGACAAAAGCTCCTATTTGTCTATTCCTCACTGCACAAGAGATTTAGACTTCTAGTGTTGTGCTCATGGGACAGAGAACAGAAATAACAAATCAAATTGAATTATAACTCGTCCAAATTAACTGCAACATGAGCTCCTTGGAGTAATGTTACTTCCCAGGGACGCAATATTACTAGAAGTGCTTAACTGAGTACAAAGGGTATTTTAGCTCACTGACATAATTTAAAAATCAATTTGGTCCTTTTTGGACCAAATATTCAGCTAAAACCATGCAAAATGTTGCCTTCCCATTGGGCTACCAATGGTTCAACCCACAGAAACGGATCAAGCAGTCCCAAAGCTGCCCTGAGTAGCACCAGATCTCAGAGATCATCAAAACTCTTGGTAGAGGATGAAAACCTTGGCTAGATCTCTACATTAGCCAAGGAGAGCAGTTTGGTATAGGAACAGCCATCAGGCATGGTTATGGCCATCGTGGTGCAAAACAGCCTGAAGAGGAACCTTACTACTGTCCAGACTCTGCTAGTAAATTAACAATAACCAGCACAACTCCTTCCATCAGTAAGGGACCTCAACTGCTTCCACCGCTGGGGCTTGGAGCAAGCTGCTCTAGGTGAAGATGTCCCTGCTCACAGCCGGGGCTGGAAATGGATGAGCTTTAAGGTCCCTTCCAACCCAAATCATTCTAGTATTCCGTGTGACTCTGGAACATTAACAGGGAAAACTACAAGACCAAATGTCTGGAAAGAGCAGTCACACTGAAACCACATGGGACCCAACTCAGTCATAAGCTCTGTTTCAGAGCAGGTATCTAACCCCTAGTTAAGTGAAAAAACAACCAACAAACCCCACACCCACCTTGGAAACATCTCAATGATGCATTTCAAAGCAGGATTTCAAAGAGCAATATAAATGTTAATGACTTGAGTATCAAAGCTGATTGCACTTGCATCAGTTTCTATTTCATAAGTGTCTTAAGTCTACTTTCAACGATAAGGCTGCTCAGACCCAGCTGAAATGCTACAGGAAGCTCATGACAGAGACATGAATAGCACCCAGTGTGAAAGCAAGAGCATAGGAAAACTGAGGCAAGATGATTCTACGGGTGATTTCAGAGTATTCAGACCCTCACACTGCTTTGGATAATCTGGGTATCAGAATGTCGCATGCTATATATATCAGCTGTGACATTGCAGGGAGTTCATGGGCTGTGCAAACCACCTTCTCTTTATGGCCCACGGACGCAGGCTGCTATTTCTTCATTTCAGGGAGGGTCTGGGCAACTGCTTTTTTACTGGGATCTGCGTAATTTCTTTCTAAAAAGTAAAGATACAGTCATGCAGTTTGAAAAAGACTTCTATTTTTTTCCCCTATGCATTAAACGAGGATTTCTATTGTGACTTGAATCGAGTTCTTTCCTCCAGGGTCATTTCTCATTTCATGCATCCTTTTTAATCCTTCAATTTTATATGTAAAATTATCGTAATGAAACGCATGGTACAGCTGAGATAAACAGGAGGGGGACATCTCCAGCTGGAGCTGAACTGATACAGAGCAGCCTCCAGCCTAACCTAGACATAACGGAGAGGAAGCCAGAAGGAGATAAGGCTGTGCTGAAGCTACATATCACTAATGAATAATCAGAGCTTCTGGCTACTCCTCTGAATGCAGCTTCAACTACCAGCAAGATTATTTGCCTCTAATTAAAATTAATAAGAAGAAAACGGAACATTTAGTGGTTAATCCTAAACCAAGGGGCTGGGATAAGTGATAAAACCCAGCAGGTAGGGGAGCCTAAAGAACAGTCTGGTCTGACACCTCTTGGGGCTGTCCCGTGACATCTTCCCTCCTTCACATACTAGTCCGCAGGATGCAAAATGCCTACTGAATCCCCTGACTATAGAGGAGAGGCTATATTGTTTCATGTATTGTTAGGACACTCTAACACTTTAGCTTCTGCTCTATCAAGGAGTTTCATCAATAGTGCTTAGTGGAGAGTAAGAGAACTTCTTCCAAATGTAAACTGTCAGCCCATTTTCTCCCTTATCAACAAACAGCAGCCTAGATATTAAGAGAGCCCAAACGATTGCCAACACCTTTCTTTCCCACACTGCCCCATCAGAGAAGAGAAAGAGCAAAATCCACGTGACAGCATTTAGAATGCTACTGTCCAAGTGAAAGAATGGTAAAGGTAAGAAATGGAAATGTGTCCTTTAGACTAGAATCATAGCGTAATTTAGTTAAGAAGAGATCTCTACAACTTTTACGCCAAAACAGGACCAACTTGGAGTTTATACCAGTCCTGTACAGCCAAGTTTTCAGTATACCCATCTCTGGAGCCTTGTTCCACATTTGCTCACCCTGACTTTGAAGAATTCTTTCCTTATATCTCAAAAATTCCCTTTCCTACAACCTGCTTCCATTGCTCTCACCTTTCCATGGACATCTCCACAAAAAGCCAGGCTCTACCTCTCTGTAACAACCCATCATGTTTCTGAAAGTAGTAAGATCTGACCTTCACCATCTCTTGTTCAAGCTGAACAAACTCAACCCACTCACCTCTCCTGATGCACTATGCGCTCCAGTCCCCTTCCACCGGACTCACCGTGCTTTGTTGGTGTACTCTTTACACTAGGGAGACTCAAATGGGCACACAACTCCAGCCAGACACTCTCTTACACTTGCCAAACATAAGGGAGCAATCCCTTTGTCAAGCTGCTAGCTAACCCTGTTTCTAAATCAATCCTGCAGTGAGATCTGGACCCTTCCTACCAGAGCTGCAGAGCATCCAGTGTCCCACTCCTTGAACAATGAGGAGACTTCTCCTTGCTGCTTGGAGAACCTTCTTGCTCAGCCACATCACACCCATTCCTTTGCAGGTGATGCCATCCCCAGGAAGCTAAACCGGGGTCCTGGTATGACAACAATAGATGTCACTCTACAGCAGCCCTCTGAAGATGCTCTTTGAGCCTCCCTAAATGAGCTGCTGCAGTAGAACAAACCTTTGTGAAACAGAACTTGACCGCCAAGTGCTGAGCAAGTGCAAGAAGAGCACCACAGCATCTTAACTCTGGGATTTAACATGGACCAGCCTGCCATTAGCAGAGACCTTTAAAAGAAGGGGTTAGGGAGAGGAGATACATGCGAACACCGACTGCTTTTATTCCCTTAGCCACTTTTGGTGAGCTGGTAGAACAGCTCTAACTCCCTTATCTCTAAGCCACATACTCACAGTGTAAGGCTTTGGGTCATTAACAGAGCAGCGCTGCTGCGAAATACAATGGCTTTATGGTAATGTGTGATCTATCATTACTCAAAGCCACCAGTCGGGAGGTTGTTATCAGCTTATTTACTCCTGTGCCAAACATCACAGCCCATGGGCTGTAGCTGAGCTAAGATGACACTGCCCTTCTGCTGCTGGAGCTGGGAACCTCCTGAAGAGAGGAAATGACCCTACACATGCCTAACAGTCCTGCTGTGATCATTTCTATGAGGATTAGGGGCTGCAAAGCCTTAATCGAGCTACAGCTTATTGAAAGGGCTTCCTTAAATGACAGCCTCCAGCACAGCACCTGAATTCATCCTTTAGAAGCTGGAGAACTGAATTTTCAGGTTAAATGAAGAAAGAGTAAATGATTCGAAGAAGAGTTACGTTCAGCACTTTGCAAGGGTTGATGGAGTAACGGCACAAACACCCACTCCAGGATTCAGGAAGCTTTAATTTCTCTGACCTACTAATTCCAAGAGGCTTTCCAGGCCTATAACTGAGTGCATAGCAGGACTCGAGGCACAAATACCAGCACTTGTCTCTCACCATCCTCCATCAATTCTCCCCAACCTTTGGGTAATAGCTGAACTCTCCTATCCCCATTTTAGAGATGGGTTTCTTGCGAGCCCAGCTGAGCAGTCCCCTGTTTGGACATCCATCAAGAAGCTCTGCTGGGGTTGGGCAGGACAGTGTGGCTCTTTCTGGCTTGGGGCATACCAGCAGTAGTGTGGGTGTCGTAAGATACTCCCAGGAAGAGATGCAGCCACAGAGCCTCTAAAATCCATGCCATTCCCTTAGGAACTTGAACATTGCCCAGAACCACAGCCTCCATTAAAAGCTTCTGACTTGCAATTGACTTTGCAGGTGCATGTGACAGATATAACCCGTGCAGTTTGCACACAGGATTCTAAACTCTCTTTGGCTTTACTCCATTAAGAGTACGGATGTATAAGTGTACATCAAGATAGAAACAGTGGAGCTTAGTAATTTCCTTAGCACTCTGGGGTGCTTCTTAAAATGCAAGGCTTCTCTCCTGAACTCTGGAATCTCTTTACATCTATTTAACCTTCCTACATCACAAGTCATCCCACGGCTGAATATACTTCTGCTACCAAAAGACAATTACTTCCCTGCTCCTCCCAAATCATTTTATCCCATTAAGTATCTCCAGGTTTGATAGTTCTTAACCAACACTGATTTCTTTTTCAATAGCTTCTTCCTGAGCCTTACCAGGTGAAACGCTTTCCTGTTACACCAAGGACTGCAGGTTTCAGTCCTGTAGTGTTTTAGTAAGCAAACTTTGGGTCTTTAACTGTAGATAAGGCAGAGGAAGGGGTTTCTTTTACCCTCCACCAATTCTCATAGCACTACTGCTACCCATCTGCATGACAGTTTTTAACAACCAGCTATTACCTATAGTGAAGGAGAGATTACTAGCAAGGACAGACACTTAGTGAAGCATCTCACTGTACAGCACTTCCTCCTGAGAGCTTCACAACATAAACTGGAAATCATACACTTTGGATCGAGATATTCCTAAAGGTAAAATCCTTTACAGAAGCCTGAGGCAAAAGGCAGCTTTCAGAGATGATGAATATCTACAGGTTCCATTGACCATGCTGGAAATTAACTGGTTTTCACCACCGGAAAGCAGCAGTTTGGTCCCAGCTCCATGTGAGGTCTGGAAACAGAAATCACAGTCCCAGGCTATGTTCTGTGCCAGCCCTTATCACCTCCATCCTTGCACTTCGATGATCTCAGCCTGTGAGCACAGCTTAGCGTCACGAGACTGCCGCTTCTCACGTTTGCTCATTTAATCTCATCAAGTGATGGCCTGAAAGCGATCAGAGGAACATCTCTGTTCAGAACAAATCCTCAGGATAAATGGGTTCTCCGGGAAGAGCAGACAAACGATCTGCAGGTTCAGAGTACAAACTCTGATGCACATATATATATATAAATGCCCATGCTATAAAGGCTGGGATTTAAAACCCAGCCTCACAATTTGGTGAAGGGGCTTGATTCGGGGGTGTTTCTAATGCCTCCTGACAGCAGTACTGCTATGCAGATCCTCAATCTCCATTCTGACAGAAAATGTCATGTTCCCATCTGCATTCCATTTTGATCTCTCTCAGACTTCTCTTATCTTTTTGGATGGCAGGCTTTGGCTGAGAGCATTACAGAGTAAAAGGGATAAGGCGTGCCGTTCTCTTCTGCATTTCCCCAAGCACCAGTGTGTTCAGATCAAAGCCTGTGGCACAGGCAGAGCTCCATTCTTACACCATGAGGAATACCTCTTTGTTTCAGGAATGGATAAAAGCCTGAGCGTTGCACAATGCAGAACAGTAAAGGCTTTGCCTCTTCTCCTTCTTTTGGCTCAGGGACTTCACCTCTTTTCCTTTCTCACCTTGTCCCACACACATACACCTTGCAGCTGGTAGCTACTCAAAATATAGAATGAAAGATAAACTGAGGCTTAGGAGCCAGATGGAGGCTTCACAGATATAACTCGAGGGGAAAGCAAAGGGAAAGACAGCCTCTGCTTCCAAGCTACAGTGATTTCTAAGCAAGCAGCTGCTTGAGAAGGCAGCTTGTGCTTTTTGTGGGAACACCCACGCTGCCTGCTATCTTATGTATGCGTTGCCATCACTTCTTATTCACTGCGGTACTGCTGGTTGAAATGCCACAGGCCGGCGTTTGTTCTCCTTCCCAGGCAAGAAGATTCACGCAGAAGGATGAGAGTGTTACAAATGCCACTCTCCGGAAACAAAGCCTTGCTGTTTTGAAATGAAATGGTTAATTGTCCCAGACACAACATGGAGCTGTATACAAAAGGTGCCTTGAGAGCTGGGGCTTCACAGACTGCACTCACTGATGGACTGACTGCCAAGAGGGAGGTTTCTTGGTTTCGAGAACATACCTACGACACAATAGTGTTTGAACAGGGATCTGATTTGTTACAGCCAAGTATCTGCAAACCTCAGCAGAATGGTAATTGGAAAAGAATGCTGAGCCATTCCAATGGCCTGAGAGCACATCTGAGTGCAAGCACCTCGGAACACACTATAGCAGAGAGAGGAAAAATACCTCATCTATAAGCAAATCCTGGGTGTGGAGAGAGATTTTACAGAGTGGATTTACATGCCATTACCTATAAATCAAGACACTAAGCAGACAGTTTAAGTTTAAGCACCATGCAAAATCTGGCACAGCATCTATGTACTTAAAATGCACCTCCTGCCTCATGGATGGCAGGCAGGATCTTTCACTCCGGCTGTATGCCGCCTCTTACCCAGCCCTGCTCACCCTGCACTGATCTAGGAATAGTCAGTACAAATATGCATAGGGTCTGTATCATCAATCACGGATGCCACATCCCCCTGGGCGCTGGAAATGGCTGTCGACAAACCCTGGTGATCCCCAGGTTTGGAAAGCCAGCAAAGACAGCCAGGATCAGGGATGCTTGCTATTAGCTAATGGCAGCAGGCTGTGGTTAGCCAGCACGCTGCTCTGTAACACACCTTCACATGAGGTTACAGGGATGAAGCATGAGAGATGACAGAGTTTGTTCCTGTCTGACATGATGAAAGTAGCTTTTAAAATGTATGTGCTCGAGTGGTCTGCAATGAGGCATTAGGATTCTTTGGGCTGAATCTAAAGAGAAGGCCGTCGTGCCCTTCATCCTCACCCTTCAGTGGGGTATTAACCTTTATTAGAGAAAAACTCAATAGTGAAGCTCAGCAGAGAGCTCCAGATCTGGGGTCAGAAACAGGCAGAGAGCTGGGCTGGTCCAGCTGGAGAACAGAAGGTTCTGGGGAGACCTCAGAGCAGCTCCAGTGTCCAAAGGGGCTACAGGAAACCTGGAGAGGGCTTTGGACAAGGGATGTAGGGACAGGACAGGGGAATGGCTTTAACTGCCAGAGGGGAGACTGAGATGAGCTCTT